>CAEGAF010131380.1:0-15503 GCA_903067075.1 Micropoecilia bifurca
ATCAGCCTCTCATGAACACAGCGGTGGTTGAGTAGCTGATTTAAACTCCTGCTCTGATCTCTGTCGTCTTTGAGTCGATTTTATTCATTAATGAAACCAAAACGCACTGAATTGCGCAACACCTTGTTGGAACAATAACTACTGAGATGATTAATTTTAACATGTTTCGTTGATTTTTTAATAATTATTATTTTTTAATGAAGCTAAAAACGTTTAGGATCTTAGTGAATATTTTGCTAAGCCTGTCAGAAGAGGAAGTTCTGGTCTCGGCGTCCTGGAGGCTCCAGTTTGTCACCTGCTGCTGAGACCGACTCTAAACCTTGGACCAATGAGCAGCCCTGGCCCAGCGGTACCTTCAGCTCTTTGGCGCCCCCAGTGGCCGCCGCCTGGGAGATCTGCTGCAGCTGCTTGATCCGCTCGCTGAAGTCCGACACCCACTGGATGACGGTCATGGAGGTCGGGACGGTGTAGCGGCACCAGCTGCGCGGCAGGATTCCTGCAGAGACACGGGGTCAGATTCACTCCGGACCGAGCCGACCCGGTTCGTTGAGGCCAGAACCGATCAGACACCTTTGACCAGGTCGCTGATGAGCGTCCGCAGGTAGTTGGTCTGCTTCTTCTTGCCCTCGCAGACGGCGACGACGTCGCTCAGGTCCTGACGGACCTCCTGCAGCATCTTGCCGCCCATCTTCACCTCGCGCTCGAAGAACCGGAACAACGGGTCCTGGTTCCACCGACCAGAACAAGACAGTTAGAGGAAACGCTGCAGACTCACCAGGACCAGGGAGGAACCGATCACTTCCAGAACCGATTTCTGAGCCAAGAACGGCTTGGTGGACCAGGAAGCTGCTGCGTTGAACGGCTACATATTTTTTAAGGTCGACTGTGATGTCATAGTGACGTAAGCGCAAAACCCTTCACAACTACTTGGAGGCTTTATGAGCTGCTACACCCGTCTCCCCTTCTCCCGCTTTTACTAAGTCTGTTATGCAGAATTAAAAGAGCAATAAACAGATAATTCTTCGAGAGCACCGGAGAAAAGTTCGTTGCACAAAGTCGGGTCTGACTTTTTTGTTTCCTAAACACCAGCGGATACTGATGATCTCTGATAGCTGCTCCTATAGGAGTCAGATTATCACACTGACCACATGGTGCTTTGGAGCATCACAAGCCAAACTTACTACGGATCCTGTTTGGTTACAGTTGAATTCAACAAAGCTTCCCGCTGCTTTTCCGCCCGACGCGCAGCAGGAAGCTCTGCTGACTCAGCAGCGGCTCTGAACCGACATGCAAACGGAGGCAGAGAAACTCAGACCCTCAGGATGAAGCTGGACTTAGTTTACTGATGTTGTCAAACCATATTTTATAAGAGCGCAAAGCTGCCAGGTTAGAAGCTTCAATACGCAGCGTGACGCTGATCAGCTGGGGGATAAATAAAACCGACATAATGCCACATTGTAGCACGTTACTCCAGTAGTCTCTTTTTTAAGGATTTTTTCGGCAGCAATCCGACTGTAAGGAGTCAGAGAGCTGAGAGGCCTGGACCCAGCAAATGGAGGACGGGAGTCGGACTCCTGACCACCGCAGGCTGAAGCCTCCATATGCTGGACGCCGCGCTAACCACCGCGCCGCGCAACGCCCCTATTGCGGGAGTCTATGCTGTAATTTACAGTTTCTCTTTGTTAAATTATTTATATTTTTATACAATTTGAGCTTTCTGACGAACTCACCTAGTCCACCTTCTTTCATTTCCTTGGAAAAATCTGCTTTGTCACGTAATTGCGACTAGTCGACTGGCCCAGAGAAAAGTCATTGCAGAGAACAGAATCGACTGGCCGACTAATTGGTGCAGCACCTGCTGCGTTCCGACCCGGTTGCTCACCTTGATGTTTTCCACGGTGCGTTTGAGCGGACTGACCGCCTGCGGCATGAGCTGCAGCCAGTTGCAGGCCGTGCCGTGCAGCGTCCGCATCCAGGCCGGCTGCGTGTCGGACGTGGACGACCGCCGCTCCTTCTTCTCCGTCTCGTAGGCCAGGTCATCCTCATCCTCCAACATCTGCATTTTCAGCATCTTACCCATCATGTCAGTGCCTGTGCAGCCCAGCAGAGGGAGACGGAGGACAAGACCGTGGAGGAGGAGGAGGAGGAGGAGGGACAAGACATTATTGGAACAGGAAACCAAAATGGCTTCCCCTCAGGCTGTGGGATTGTGTCAACACAAAATAAGGAGATCAAACAGGTTCAGGCAACGCTGAGGACGATTCCTCAACTGACAGGAAGTGAAACGACGTCATGCAACAGGAAGAGGGAGAACCTAGGAGGATGTAGCTACAGGGGGGAGGAGGACAACGGGGGGGAGTCGGATATCATCTCAGCAAAGCAGCAGGATGTGTGTGAAATACAGCTGCTGGAGGGTGAGGAGCCTCACCGGAGGCGGACAAACTACAGCTGGATTACAGGTTAAACCCGGCTGACAGGAAGAGGACAGATTATCATCAGAGGAACCACCAGGAATCTGCTGCTCCTCCAGGAACCCAGATGGAGACGACCTGCTGAACCAGGACGGCTGCGGCGGCTCGTGATGATGTCAGCATCATGTCGTCTCTCCGCTTTCTCCAAAGGTTGGTAAGAAACGTTACTTTGGAGGTAAAGTTTTTTGAAACTTTTAAAAAAAATATATTAGTTTTTTTTCCATGTTCCAAAATTAGTTTCCAAAATTTTTTTTGTTTCAAAATTTTTCAGTTTCCAACCTTTTTTTGGGCGGGGGGACGTTTCAGATTTTTTCAGTTTAAAATTTATTTTGTAAAGTTTCAACCTTTTAAGTTAAAAAAAATTCTATTTGTCAGTTTATCTTTTTTTGTCGATTTCAAAACGAGGTCAGAGGTCAGATGCCTACCCTGAGTGGTGAGCAGCACCTTCTCTGCGTTGCTGGGCAACCCCAGCCAAGATGGCGTCTGCGTGTCGGGGAGCATCTCCACCCAGTGCATGAACTCTTCACGCCTGAAACCAGAGCGGCTCAAGTGAGGCGGCGGCCATCTTGGAAGTCATTCTGAGGCGGAAACGGCGCCGAGCGAAACCGACCTGATGCCGTCGGGCATCTTGATGTCCTTCTGGCCGTCGACCTTCAGCGCCAGCTTGAACTCGCTGTCGAAGCTGCCCTTGGTGAAGATGCGGTCCAGGAAGGTGATGAGCAGCCGCTGGTCGAACTCGTTGTCGATGCGGCCGCCGTAGATGGACTGGGCCATGAGCGTCTTCAGCGCCGCCCAGGGGATTTTATCCGGAGCGATGTTCTGACGGCCCTGAGCGACACGGACAGGAAGTCAAACCCTCGGCTTCCCGCGTCAGACAGAGAGGCGTGGCTCCGCTCGCACCTTGGCGGTGTCGTCCAGCCAGGTGTCGATGGTGTCGCAGGCGGAGCGAAGGTCCGACTCGCCGAACTCGTACTTCTTGGACCAGCCGAGCGGCGCGTAGCGCAGCCGCTCCTGGATGACGGCGTGGAACCAGGCCAGCAGGAAGTAGAGGCGCGCACGCTCGTTGGGAGCCTTCAGGGGAAACGGAGGGTCAGAACACGGTCAAACAGGGGTCTGGTCGGGTTCTGATCAGGTTCTGATCGGGTTCTGATCGGGTCCATCACCTTGCACATGCGCGCCACCGGGATGCTGCTGAAGGTCCGCAGCATGTTGGCTTTGACGCCGGGCGGCGGTTCAAACACGAAGATGCGTCCGGCGCGGA
Organism: Micropoecilia bifurca; assembly: GCA_903067075.1. Lineage (NCBI taxonomy): Eukaryota > Metazoa > Chordata > Actinopteri > Cyprinodontiformes > Poeciliidae > Micropoecilia > Micropoecilia bifurca. The sequence goes on from CAEGAF010131380.1 coordinate 3,733, forward strand.
GAAGGTTGACCGGAACCTGGAAGAGAGGAAAGAGAAGAGAGAGAGGAGAGAGAGGGAGGAGAGGAAAAGAGAGAGGAAAGAGAGGAAAAGAGAGAGGAAAGAGGAATAGAGAGGAAAGAGAGGAGAAAGGAAAGAGGAAAGAGAGGAATAGAGAGGAAAGAGAGAGGAATAGAGGAAAAGAGAGAAAGAGATGAAAGAGGAAGAGAGGAAAGAGAGAGGAATAGAGGAAAAGAGAGGAAAGAGAGAGGAAAAGAGAGAAAGAGAGAGGAAAGAGGAAAAGAGGAGAGATGAAAGAGGAAAAGAGAGGAAAGAAAGGAATAGAGAGGAATAGAGGAAAGAGAGGAATAGAGAGGAATAGAGGAAAGAGGAAAAGAGAGGAAAGAGATGAAATAGAGGAAAAGAGGGAAAAGAGAGGAAAAGAAAGGAAAGATGAAAGAGGAAAAGAGAGGACTAACTAATTAAGATCAATAACTTTGATCCTCATTTAACACCAATTCACTTTTAATCTGAATTTACTCAAATAAAAATTTCCTTATTTCAAACTTCTTGGATTCGTTAATAAATTATGGAAGTAAAAATTATTCTTAAAGGCATTAAAGTCCATCACCGTGGTGACAATTCACTATTTCAATAACATTTTTTAATACAATTTCAGATTTTAAGTAGTTGGGAGGAATACAGACTATAGAAAATATAGAATTTCATATCTTTATTACAAGTTTGTTTAATATAGTTCATAAAACAAACCGACATAAATAGGTCAAAGTCAACGTTACTATACCAGGTGGTTAAAAATATACAATCTAACAATAAAGTAAATTAATATTTAAAAAATTATTTTAACAAAAAATGAAAATGGATCAATGTATTTACTACTAATCTATTTAAAAAATAGAATCATTTTGTTAAAACAGAAAGAAATATTTTGATCCATTTTTTTAACTTGAGTGGTGTTTACATAAAAATATAATTTTAACTTCTTAATATTTATTATTAATGACTATTATTAGCATTTAAATCTAATTTTGGTTATAATAAAACAAATGGAATGGACAAATATTTGCATCACTTGTTAAATAATGACATACTTTTCAGAATCAAGATGCATATAGTAGTTATTATTAATATCATCAGCGGTGTTGTCACCTTGGGGTTGATCTCCATGGTGAGGAACAGCCTGAAGCTGGCGTGCGGCTGCATGGAGTGCAGCTTCTTCTCCAGCTGCATCAGCCATCCGGGCGCCAGGTGGACATTCTCCAGCATCACCCACCTGCAGCAGGACAACCGTCAGTCTGACCAACACAACCCGCCAGGACGACCATCCGCAGCGCCGCTGGTCACCTGCCGGACTTGACGGCCGTGTTGATGTCCCTGTCGGCCTTGTTGAAGCCTTCGGCCGAACCTGCGGAGACGAGACGCGCGGCGACCGTTAGACCTCCGCCCGGCGCCGCGTCCACACAGGGAGCGGAGCGAGCGAGCGTTACCGATGGAGACGGAGGTGATCTGCTTGTTCTGCTCGGCGGCCAGATCCCGGACCAAGCCGCTGGCGTCGTAACCCGGGACGGAACACATCAGAACCGGAGTGCTGGGCTTCACCTGCGGGCGCGGGCGGAGCCGTCACCGGAGGAGCTTCCATCACAACAACAATACCAATGATAACGGCGTGATCGATACCTCGCTGTCCACGATGTTGGCCAGGTCCAGCGGCTGCTCGATGATGTTCATGAAGGTTTCCCCCAGGACCTTGGAGACGAAGATGTGGGACATGGCCAGCAGGCGGTCGGGCCGGAAGGTGTGGATCAGCAGCAGCATGTGGACGGCTTGACCGATGGGAGCTGAGAGCACAAACATCCAGCAGGTTACGGCTCTGATGGATGACCGCTGAGCCACAGATACACATGTCACCACTGGGCTGGACGTCACTGCGCACCGAGTCAGGAGAATCGGGGAAATAAACACATCCACCCAGAGAATCGGAAAAACTACGACATTTTTAAATGTTCAACCCCTGAACAGCTAAGATCACAGGTGGGTTTAATAAAAACAGAGAGAAAGTGGGAAGCAGACGAGTCGAGCTAATTTAAATTGGTCCGCCACATCTTAAAACTAACCGACAGAAAGTCCTGTTCTTAAATGTTTGCAGGTTTTTGGCGTTAACTTTTGATACGACTGAAAATATGACTTGAGTGAAGTCGCCCCCCCACCTTCTTCAAATCAGACAAAATTACTGTCAAACGTTTGTGCAGCAAAATTTTTTGTTTGTGTCGCTTTCATTTTAAAGATATTCAGAAAGTTGGATTTCATAAAAGTTGGGAGGCTGGTTGACCTTTTGACCTTTACACTTTCATTAATATCTTCAAAGCCAAAGCAGCACAAATGACCATTCTTGCTGCACAAACTTAGCCGAGTTGATTGACACCCATGTTGTCTGAATTGAAGAATGTGTGTGTGTGGGGGGGGCGACTTCACTCAGGTGAAAATAATCCCTGTTGTCCAGCTTGTTGCCATGGCAACAGTGGTGCTTGGGGGAGAAAACTATTCCATTAGCTTTAATTTAATCCAAATTGTGTAGAAACCCGATGACGAGTAATAATGGCGCTGCAGTCGGTTTTGTGATTTTGGAACAATCTGGTTTTGGTTGACGCGACTCAGTGGCGCCATCAGGTGGGCGTCACTAGCTACAGCAGCCAGCAGGCGCCGTCCGATCCAGTGGTTTTACATCGACGGTTCACTGACTCGACTGCTTCTCCTCCGACCACAGATAAGGGACGGCCAGCTCTGGAGTGTTGCTCTGGATCCACATGAAGAATTGCTGAGGAAACAAAGTGATAAGGGGAAGATAATCATGATAAAAAGGAGATTTAAAAATGAAATGAATAAGGAAAGCGGCGGCGGCGGCGGCTCGGCTCGGCTCAGCTCACCTCGTCGGCCTCGACTTTGTCCACCAGGTCCTTGAAGGCCGGCAGGCGGCTGAGGCGGACCATGGCCTCGCATTGCTCAGAGGTCAGACCTTTGACCTGGGGCAGCGGCGTTCCCGTCAGGACGATCTCCTTTCCACGCAGGAAGTGCTGGAACTCTACGTCGTACGACGGCTCACTGGAACCAAACATCGACATGTGAAACTCCTGATGTCGGTTTTATTCCCTCAGTAAAGTTCAAGGCAAGTTGGAGATTAAAACAATACAAATAAACTAAAAAACAGTTTCAATTCATCATCATATGATTCATTTCTGTTAATAATGTGTAAATTATAACAAAATGATATGTTTGGAATCGTCTTTTTCACACATCCCATAAACCTGATTAGTCCGAAAACAAAACTAATTTAACGAAAAATCCCTCAAATTCAAAAACTTTGTCACATCTGCAAATAGACGAGTTACACAGATCAATAAGTCATGAAGGGATTAGGAATATAAGTTATATTGAAACAATCCAAACAAATCGTATTAAAGTAAATGATGTTCCTGCTCAAATGTAACACTCAAAACAAAATGTATAAAAAAAGTTAAAGATTCTAAAACAATTATTCTCCACGTTTTCTGGTGTCTAGCAAATAGAAACAGTTTTAATAATGCGATAAAGGAAAAGTTTATTCTGATTTGAGCTCAGAAATTAGATTTTTTTATGATGTGTATGAAACTGCAATAACTTTAAATCAAATTTAGGCTTTCAATTGTTAGATTAAACCTTAAACTAATCATATTACAATAAGAAATAAAGAAGCACATGATAAATCATGATAAATTAAAATGTAGCTCAATAATTTCATGTAATTTGTTTGTAGATCTGTTTATGTTTTTACCTGTTTTATTTATTGGTTATTTAACATATCTTGTAATTCCAGTGTTAAATGTTTTTTTACCAAATAAAAGTTTGAGAGCAAAATTTCATAATTATGTCATCAATAAATGACTTAAAAATGGTGTAAAAACCATTTTTCCACAGTGGTTTTTGTCATCATCAGAACTATGTTGGATTAAACTTCATTACAAACACGTGCAGTTTGAAACACATTTAGGGATTTTATGCAGAAAATAATTTTTTCCCAACTTTGAAATCATTAAAACTGCGACTGGACAGTTAGAGGCCGGTTCACCTGGTGATGCCCTTCAGGCTGATCTTGGCCAGCAGCATGGCGAAGGTGATGTGGTCCTGGTGCAACATTCCTCTGGCCACTCTGTTGAACACCACCTGACCCAAACAGACCCAAACCGGACGGTTACAGCCGAGTCGGGCCAGGCAGCCGGCGGCCGGACCAGGTGAGACGCTCTGACCTGGAACAGGTCCTTGGTGATGAGCGCCAGCCGCTGGGAATGGTCGCTGATGCTCTTCAGGTTGGCGTTCTCGTACAGCACGGTGTGGTACGTGTCCAGGAAGAAGTGGAGCGAGTATTGGTACAGGAAGTGCATCTGCAGGCAGACGGGACGATGTGTGAGCGCTAAACTAACCAGAGCTACGCTAGCAGGAGGACAAACGTTATGCTCAGGTAACAGCAGCATCAAGGACGAGAGAAAAGGAGCCGCCCAAGAAATTAATCAAACAAAAATGTATCTGGATCAATTATCAACCCTTTAATATTTAAAAGCCAGAATATAAAGTCAAGGGCAATTTTGGTATTTAAAGGACCAGGCAAAATCAAGCAAAAGGAAATTTTCCTAATCAGTTTCAATTGTGGAACTTTAACCAAAACTGTCTCTGCTTCTGGTGTAAACATGTTTGGGTCGTAACTATAGTTACATTCACTCAATTATAAGTAACCTTTGAATAAAATAAACTTTTCAAAGCATTTTTACTACCATGTTCCTTTTACTTGAGTAATTTTATTGTAAAATCTCTGGATCCTCCATGTGATGCATTTATAAGGCTTGGTAATAACACAGACGCATACAGTTTTCATTTCAACTCTGTTGTTCAGCACAGACCTCAAACTTTAGAAAAGTGGTGTTTTTATATTGGTTTTGTGGTTATTTACTTCAAAATAAAGCCAGAAATAAGATGGATCATTTCTGCCTTATTTTGTGGGGTCTAAATGTACCACATTTCGAAACAACCAATGAAAATGTGTTGACGGTCTGTTGCTAGGTAGAACGGAGACACGCGGAGAGAGGATTTGCATAGGAAGAGACTAAGGCGAAGTGACGCTGTGGATTTCACTGTTTCGATGGGGTTCTTAGACTATAAGTGTGTCAGTTATTCAACAACAAACATATTAATATGATCATTGGTTGTTACTGGCTGCTGCCCCATCGGGTCGGACCTGGTTCAGAGCCTCCATGGTGAAGTAGATGCTGCTGCAGGCGGACGACAGCGACAGGTACTGCTGGGAAACGGCCTCCACCTCCGCCATCACGATGTCCGTCTCCTCCACCTTCCTGGTCACCTCGGCCGCCTCCTTCTTCAGGTTCTCCAGGGTGGTGATGATGGTGTCGTCGTCCAGGATGCGACCTTTGACCTCGTTTAGAGCCTGGAGGAGGGACTTCTCCAGCTGACGGAGACGCAGCTGGAACTCACCTGAGGAAACATTTCAAATTGATACCTGGGATTAAGAGACATGGGGACCTTAAAAACAAAACATGATATTTTTTATTCAACAATAATCTGATAAAATCCTTTTTCCAATTCATCCTGCTCACCAGGACCAGAACAAAACCTCTTTTTATTTTTAATGTTCTTCATAAATCTTCTACAGAATATGTTGAGGCCTTCTGCAAAATTACTAACTTCCAGTTATGTGCAGGCTGCAATAAAATGAGGAATAACATTAATATATAATTAACCAAACTGCAGCTACGCCCAGCTATGACAATATTGCTGCTCCTCACATCAACAGCAGTGAGCGTTACGAGGCAGACATGCTAAACTCAACGCTGCCTTGTTGCTAAGTGGTGTCTGGGTTTGGGAAGTAAAGATTAAACCACGTTTGTGGCCGTCGCCATATTGGAATACAAACTTCTCAACTAGAACGTTTATGGTTTCTCATAAGCAGATATTTTATGGTTTTATGTCAACAATTGCTGATTCCTCTCTTCCATAAACTCCAGCTTTGTGGAGTTCCTGACTAGTTTTCCTGTCAGACTCTCCACCTGAGCTGCGGACCTCTGCAGCTCCTCCAGTGGGCCATCAGGTTACAGGCGTTTAAAGCTTGGGATGCTGAGGTTATACCCGTGTTCTAACCGTCTCCCCGTTCTGCTGCTGGGTTCCTGGGTCTCTAATGAAACTCTGAACTCTGTGGCTGCGGCGCCGTTTCCGTCCAGCTCACCCTGCAGCTTCAGGAGGTCGGACCGTTTCTCGTCGACGTCGGGCCGCTCGGCCTTCAGCACCTCGTTCAGACACTGGCTCTGCAGGCTGCTGCGCGTCACCGTGAAGTTCACAAACGTGACCCGGGAGCACAAGTCCGGAGGGAACTCCACCTGCAGAGACGCAGATCATCAACGGCCAAAACCCGGAGCTCAGAGGGCCGAGCGACCGACCGACCGACCAGCCTCCTCACCGTCGGGTCTCGTGTGGACAGGAAGATCACAAAGGACGGGGACAGATCGATGTCCTGGTCTCCCAGGGTGATGAGGACGCGCCCTCCGGTCCGGCGCACCTCTCTGTTCAGCACCGGGTTCAGGATCGGGTCGTAGCTCTCCACGTCCTGAAACGTCACAGTGGGTCAGAGACGATGGGCTTTAACTGGAGATGAACCAATCAGATGCTGGTCCTGATGTTAAAAATGATCTAGATGGAGCATCTGTGTGTGCAGATCTATCCAGTCTAAGTCTAGGCTTGGTGCTCTGAGCTTTAATGTTTATTTTACCTCATAACTTCACTTCCTGGACCATCTGAAAGGTTTGTTCTGTTTATTTCTACATGTTTGACCTGTTTCAGTTTATTTTACAGTCCTGAACCAATTAAAGTTATTTTTACATGTTTGATCAAACTGGTGGAGCTGTTGGTGTTCCAGATGAATTTATAATTCAGAAGAAGAAACATTTTAGGTTTTTCTGAATCGGATCATTGAAACCTGGATCAGCGTGTCCATATCTTAAATCGGGGGATCAGAGTCGCTGCTCTCACCTGGACCAGCAGCGGGTTTCCGAAACGCAAAGCGCTCTCCAGGTTCTTCCTGAAGGCGTCGTCCAGGAAGCTGGTCCTGGTGATCTTGCGGTCCTTGTACTCGTTCATGATGAACTCTGTGGCTTGGCCCGACGGGTCGATGATCAGAGGATACCTGGAGAGGACGACATCAGGATTAAACCGCAGGCTCGGCTGCAGGAACGTCTCGGGTTGGTCGGCGCCGCCGACCTGTTGAAGCGTTTGAGCATGATGGCGTTCTCGGTGCAGAGGTCGTCGGCCGGCAGCGAGTTGGCCTGCCAGCGGAGACGCTCGTCCGCGTTGGACAGATACTCCGTCCGCGCGATGTCGGTGCGGAACTGGGTCACAAATCAACACAGAACGGGCGACAATTATGAACAACCAGGTTTAGATATGATTAAACAGACATTTCTCAAAAAAACTCTGGAGAAATTAGCTTCAAATTCTGCATATGAAGCCGTCTCCATGGCAACCAGATGTTTGGGATTGATGACAAGCATTTCAACGGAGTCTGGCATCCATTAGTAGAGGACCTGTGATGTTTGTGGTTCATAAAGTCCTGAGAACCTTGTTATTGGACAATGTAGTTTTTATTACCTTAATAAAAAGCTATATTAGTGGAAAAATTACCAGGAAGTTGTAAAAACTGAGCAGCTCGTCAGTCTGTGGTTCTCTCTTCTTAGACTAAATTTTTTAAAAATCCTGATGCTGATAATATTTGACTCATGTTCGAAGACAAAATATTTCTTTATTTGTAAATCCAATACTACAGCATAACTTCACAAGATTCAACATTAAACATTTTAATTTCTTTAGCTTTTAGTGTGGATATTTTAATACCTTGTTCTCCTAATTTGACTCGTAAAACTTTCTTGGAGTGTTAGGACTTTTTATTAAGACGTCTTCCTCACATTTTTAAAACTATCTTCTTATTTTGACTGGTAACTGCACTCTGGTTCCACTTTCTTCTTGTATTATGACTTTTGTGTTATTATGCCTTCTTACTGTCGTTTCATAAATGAACCTTTATCTCCAGATGTTTGGACTGAGTGCTGTACCTGGATGTTGGCCTGCTGCAGGTGATGAGACCAAGTGGTGAACAGGTTCTGCCTCATCTGCTGCTCAAAGTATCCGGCGTAGGTGATGAAGGCGGCGGACAGCAGACAGTCTCCGGCGATGGTGGACATCTGGTTCTTGAAGGTCTCGCTGGTTTTCTCCCAGCGCTCCCTTTCAGCAGAAAGGCTCTTCAGCAGTGCTGTGCTGCGGTTCACCTGCAGGGACAGAGGAACATCAGGAGAACTTCAACCAGGACCTTCTGCTCAGCTGAGAGCGTCTGAATGAGGCAGACGGGAGACGCGGACCTTCGCTTCGACGGCGGCCAGGTCGGCCTTGATGGCCTGGGCCTCGGAGATGAGCACGGCGTATTCCTCCTTGTAGCGGGCGATGCTCGCCTCCAGGTCTCTGATCATCTGCTCCACCTCCTCCGCCTTCGTCTTGTTGTCCTTGGCGTCGTCTTCCAGCTTCTGCAGCTCGTTACGCAGAGGCTCCACTCGTTTCAGCATGTCGGCGTAGTTGAGCTGCAGGAAGGAAGCATGTCGCTCGTCAGCTGGACTTTTATCTGGTCAGCAGATCCACGTTTGGAGCGGAGCGTCCGGGATTCCAGACCTGAGCGATGGCCCACTTCACCATGGGCCCGCAGGCCAGAGACGCTCTGTTGACCTGGTCGTAGTTGTAGCTCGGGTTGGACAGGTAGTTCTTCTTCATCTTCTCACGGATGGAGTCACTGAGTAAAAACAGCAGGAGGTCAGAGCTTTACGAGGAGAAATGACGATAAATCAGAGATTTATTTAAAGAAACGGTGCTGAGGATAGTTTTGATTTGTAGAAATCATCAAAATGAGCAGATTAATAATCTACCTCCACCTCAGATTAAATGAAAATCAGTTCAGGAAAGAAATTAAATCATCAGGGTTCCTGCACGCTCTTTATTTTGTAACTTTAAATGAAACATCTGTTGGTGGCATCAAATAAAGGCACATATTTACAAAAAAATGTTTCCATCACATTTTTACAGTAAACTTACATTTTCAAATCTGTTCTGGATCTCCAGGTTGTTTTCTTATTTCAGAAACAAAAGGCTAAGAAAATAAATGACGTTTTGAGAATAAAAGCCACATGAAAATAAAATCGTACGACAATATAGTCAAAATATGAGAATATTTATAATTCAAGAAATAAGTTGAAATACTAGAATATTGTCATAATATTACAAAAATAATATGACAATATTACCAGAATAGTTGTAATAATACAAGAAAAAAAGTCAATTATGAGAATCAAGTCGTTTGACAGTAAATTGAAATATGAGAAAAATCAAATGATAAAGTTAAAAATAAAGCCATGTGGTTTGACTTCATTCCCTCTTTATGACTTTATTCTCATAAGACTTTATTATTGTAAACAAAAGGTTTCAAACTTTTCAATGATCTTAATTTATTGTTGAGTAACCAGAATGTCCAGGATGGAAGTGAACCGGAGTCTATTTGGAAGGAACAACGTTTGGAGGTAAATGTTTGTCTCATCTCTTTGGCAGGAGGGGATAAAACTGAACCGTGTTAAAGACGAGCGCAGGAACCCTGCAGTGATTGGTCGAGACAAAACCTCCTTCCTGACCTCATTTCCTCAGAGCAGAAGTTGACTATGCTGCTGATGAAATTATCCCTGATTATAACTTGTCTGATTTTTTTCCAGTCTCCTCGCCCAGCATGAGGCAGACCGACTCCAGGGCCAGTTTAACGGCAGCGGGAGGGTTGGTCATGGTTATTTATATTTCTACCAGGTGCTGCCGCTTAATGGAGCTCACGGCTAATTAAGACAAACCCAGACAGAGGGAGGAGAAGCTTTTAGCAGACAACCAAAAACCTCATTTCACCTGATTTCCTCAGCTTCAAAGTTGACGATGGTGGGGATGAAGTTCTCCCTCATGATGATGGAGCGGATCTGCTTCCAGTCCGTGGTGCTTTCCCCCAGCAGCAGGCAGATGGACTCCAGCGCCAGCTTCACGGCGGCGGGGGGGTTGGCCATGGACCGCACCTCCACCAGGTGCTGCTTCTTTATGGACTTCACAGCTACAGAGCAGGAGGGCAGCGAGACGCAAACGGGCCAAGATGGAGGACGGACAGAAAACTAGCTGTTAGCCGTTAGCCACGTTTACACAGACAGGCGGGTAACAAAAGACGCTCCACTTGAAAAATATTGATAAATAATCCATCAAATAAATGAATATCCACGCGACCAAAAACAATTGATACAAAATATATTCTGTGATAATTTGGTCCCCTTTTGTTAAAGCTAACATTAAATATAACAGGTCAAAAAGAAACAATTATACAAATACTAAACTAACTAATGAAATACATCTGATTTAAAATCATTTGTTCATTTCCACAACCTGTATGGACTTGATGGAGTCATAAAGTCATTTAAAGCTGACAGTACCGTTCTGGGCCTCGATGACGGCGGGTTCCACCTGGTCCAGGTCCTGCTTGACGCTCAGCTGCTTGTCTTTGATCACTTCCTGTTGCTTGTAAACTGCTTCCTGGATCTCCTGGCTCATCACCTGCAGCCGAAGAGGAGCAGCATGAAAACACGCCAAACACCAACAGAACAGCAAAGTCGTAAAATTAAATATTCTGTCCCAAATCGTTATAATTCACACGCTACAGCAGCTACGTCGTCATGATTTATGGGACATTTTGGCTTGTTCTTCCTCCAGTTTACCTTTTTCTTCTCAGCTTCCTGCTGGTCTTTGACCATCTTCTTCAGCTTGTCGTTAGCGGCTGCGTTCTTCGCCTCCAGCTCCTGGCTCTTGATTCTCAGGTCCCGGCGAAGCTCCTCCACCTTGACGAGGAAACGGACGCCATCGATGCGATGAACCAACAGTTTGGACCTTTCTTCACGTTTCACGGCAGGAAAGCCGGTTCTACCTGATCCACCGTCTCCTTGATCTTGCGAAGGCCGACGTTGAGATGCATCTGCTGCTCCTCCAACTCGCTGCGCTTCTCGTTGAACAGGTTGGCGTACTGGTTGATGAAGTCCAGGTAGTGGCGAGGAGTGATGGCCATGGTGTGACCGCCGCGCTTCGCCAGGCGGTTGTTAGCCTGGAGGGTTTGGTGACCAAGGTTAGCTTAGCAACCTAAACAGAGACTTCCTGTTTACCACACCAACTCCTGGCCGGCTTGGTCCTGACCTGGTGAAGAGTCTGATGAACGAACACGCAGCCGTTGACGATGGCCTCGCGGTGGGACGGCGGCTGCGGCAGTTTGTCGTAGACGATGGGCATGTAGTCGGGAACCTTGTAGTTGGGCTTCTCCAGGTCCATCTTGCTGGTGAACTCCTTACCCACCTGGTAAAGAGCCTCGGTTGACCAGTCTCCAAACCAGTTCAACACGCACCTGAAAGCAGAGTCTTGGTATTAAAACCGTTTCCATCTTTTTGTTTTAGCTCCAGCTGGTATTTATGAAGAGTGGAAGAATCCATGTGTTTATCTTTAGCCGCATTGATTCCTGCAGCAGCGTCTTCACAGGTCTGACTAACAAACCAATCAAACAGCTGCAGCTGATCCAGAAGCTGCTGCTGCTGTTCTGACTAAAACCAGGAAGATGGAGACATAACACCAGTTTTAAAGTCCCT
>CAEGAF010131381.1:0-15070 GCA_903067075.1 Micropoecilia bifurca
GTGTGGGGGGGGGGTTTGGGGGGGTGGGGGGGGGGGGGGGGGGGGTGGGGGGGGGGGGGCGGGGCGGGCCCCCCCCCCCCCCCCGCGCTGGTCGGCAGTAGCTTGGTTGAGGACTACAGCTCTAAGGAAGAGCTTTGGGTAAATAGACAGCGCTTTGTCAGCGCAAGTGCTAAGGCACCGCTGCAAACCTATCACAGGAGATTAAACATGAATGAAAAAATCATGTGTTTTTGATGACGGAATAACATTATAACATGATTTAAAGTTAAAGTCAATTTTACATAAGACCCAACCTTTATTGTTTTCCACAACAATGCTGGTGACACTAATTTGTAACACTAATTTGCTCTTTATGTTACCATCTGCTACTTTATTAAACAGTATTCTGTAACTTATTTCTACCATATTTGCTTTTCTCTTCCTGATATGGTGCCCATCTCAAATTTCCATCCACATTCATCACTTTCCTCTGCACTAATTTCTTTGGCACAGGTTCATTCTGTCTCCTCTTGAATGGGTGAACCACATGTTGTCTCATTGCTGCCTCTATGCTTCTAGAGGAAAGGACCAGGGGAAAGAACTCCAATTTCCCACAAAAACAAAGTAATGGCATTTCAAAAGCCCACGGAGGGGATGCTGGGACTGACAGAGTCATGGTGATTTCACAAAACGGTGAACAATTTCAAAACACTGTGGCTTTGTCTGTCAAACTGATTTTAAAGCATATTTTGAAGAGAAAAAAAAAGTCCCTGGCAGTCTCTGCATAAGATTGTATTTTATATTGTTAGAGAAAATGAAATTTCCTTCTGTCATTCTTTCCAAGAGATGAAAAATGTGATTCTAAAAACAAAGGCCTGCGTAGTGACTCTAATGCAAACTCTTCAAGGTTCTATATTGCTCAATATGTGGGACTTGGTCTTCAATCTTTAGCATCTCAGCAAGAAATGAAAAGCTTTCAGAAACTGGACATAAACACAGTCTTTTCGCACACATTTGCATAAGATAAAGATTTCAGTCAGTTTCTGATTGAAAACATCCACTGAATGAAACAATATGTGGTACAATGATTTATCTTTTCATAGGTCTACATAAAACCAAGACGCATAATTATAGAGTCTGTACTGTGTTATAGTGGTTTTTGTTCCAAAAGTACAGAAGTTTCAAAACTGACTTTTTGAAAAGAAAAAAAATAATTAATTAATTAATTAAAAAATAGCAAAATATGTTGCTCCCTTACTAGTTCTAGAATGGTAAGCTATTTCAAATAAAAGTCTAAGTGGCTGAAAAAGACTTTACTTAACGTGTATAAACAAAATAACTAATGAGACATTTTTCTTAAACAGCAGCTCATACATATGCATTGAAGTAATGCTTAGAAAAAAAAATTAGATTGTGTTCTATCTTTTGTTCTGACATCTTAAACCAGCTAATTTTCTAAACTACATGAATGCAACCATTTTATTAATTATTGAACATTATGTTTGTAGTGTTTTAGGTTGTAGGCAACAAGAAAACTTGATTTCACACAAAGAAATGAATGCATCTAACATTTTGTAGCATGCATGTATAAATGCAGAAATTTTCATTGAAAACAATGAAACAGTAATTTGGTTTAGTATCCAACATATTTTCTGATCAAGAACCTAAAATTGTGCCACACAAATCATTCAACGTGAGAGAGGCTTATAAAAGCAGAAGGTTGTTGGCCAGCTTGACATTGTCTTTATTAACTGATAACTTAAAAGAGCTACTTTCTTCAATACTTGGAAAAAATAAGGCTAAGAGTGACTGAATAGCATTCTGAGAGACAGACTTGACTTTGATTAGAGCTAGGACCATGACATTTCATGCCATGAGATCTTGTTACACCACTAGTAGCTTTGGTTGTTGTATTCAACATTGTCTCCTGAGCTTTCAGTAAAATCTCAGGATAGTTCAGAGAAAACATTCCACAAGATTTACTTCCCTATAGCTGAAGAGTAGAAACCATAAAATATTACAGCAGCAACATGAGAAAACTACTATTCATTTGAGGTCTCAAACTAAATGAAAAAACAATTATAGAAAAAAAAAGTAATTATTTCAATGCCAATAATGATTCCCAATAAGATGTGGACTGATAAATTAACTCATGTTCCTTTTAGAAACACAGTTATAGCAAAGTTCCTTTGAGTTCGCAGTTGTGGTATGTTTCGGTCACGTGTAAATTTGGTCATTCAACTAAGGGTTGAGAAAGACCCCGCAAATTATTACTGCGACACAGACTTTCCTGTTAAATGCTGATTTATTAATACAGGATCAGATAATCAATAGCACTGATTTAAAGTCAATGTCTCTAATAGGTCTATGATCTACTTAGCGATTAACTGCTCAATAACTATTCAACACTGTGGTGATGATGGAAAGACTGAGTTTGTTGTTGTAAGAGTCTGTGTGTGTGTGTGTGTGTGTGTGTGTGTGTGTGTGTGTGTGTGTGTGTGTGTGTGTGTGTGTGTGCGTTTGTGTGTGTGTGCGTGCGCGTGTGTAAGTGCATATAAATACAAGCTCCCAACAGTTTTCATCTGTGTTTCAGCACAATAAACAAATATTGATGGTCCAACTAAGAAATGCTTGTGCACCACAGTATTGTTGGAGAAAAAACTAATTCAGGGGCAAAACTGAAAGAAATAGGTTTCATAAACCCTGTAGGAAAACTATTACAGACACGCACACACACACGGACACATACACACGGAAGATCAGAACACACAGCCTCCAACCATTCACAGATGAAAAGAGCTCAGTACATCCAAGCAGTACCCAGGACATTTCACATGGTTTCTGTCTCACATGCACACGCATACACACACACACATAATATGTCTTTCTATCTACACAGACAGTCTGCATTGACTTCCATTCATTTTTCTTTAATTTCCATATCCAAACCCTGACTAAGCTCTAAACCCTAAACCTAACCTAAACTCAATTCACACCATAGTCCTAAACCTAACCCTTAACCAAAAAAACAAGACTTATTATTATTATTACTATTATTACACAAACACACACTTACTCAACCTGAGCATCAAAAGATAAAACATGAAGGCTGGACCAGAAGTGCAATACAGAATTTAAATGAGCACAGTCTACTTTTTTGTTGTCACTTATCACCCCACTTTAGAGACAATACTCAAAAAGCACAGTCCATATCTTTTCTTCTTTTAAAGATTATGAAGATCAAAGACTTAAAAATAAACCAAAAGGGAAAAGAGGAGTAACAAAGATGTTTAGAATCTATTTTTCCCACTGTTTCCAAATTAAATGACAGGATATGAAGAATTCACAACAGAAAAATCGTAAAGCACTCGTAGGATGTAATCAAATCGATCCTACAGGTGAAACAGAAAAGATAATAAACAGTACGCCCACCATCATCAAAATTCCAATGGTCTCAGTCAATTTGCTGTTAGATAGCCAAATGGAGTATAATGACAAATATTAGTATTAATACTGTGTTTTCTCACTATATCCGTATTTCCTCTATGTCCTGGTTCCATTTTCTTTTTAGTATATAAGGACTTCAGATTTCTCTTGCTGGATCTCTCCAGAGACAGTGTTGGTGGATGGAGAGAGACAGACAGCAAACTAAAAATGGAATGTTTGACATGAAAATAGGGTTAAAACAGGCTATTTTCACACCTTTTAACAGGTGAAACGTATCTTCTGTATGTCCGTATGTGTAGATTTGAGAGTGTTGGGGAGTCCAAAATAAAATAAGACATAGACGCATTGGTTATTGACTCACCAGAACAGTGACAACTCGTAGCACAACTCCCCTCATGTTGTTTTCCAATTTCCTGTCAGTCAAAGTGCCATTCAGTCCATGAACCGGGTCCCATGTGGCGAGCTGCAAAGTATACCCAAAAAGAGGAACATTAAATCTGAAATGCCAAAAACATGATGACATTTTAGTTTTGATCTACATAGGCAGGTTTTTCACAGTCAAAACATGTAGTACAGTAGATTGACTTAAATTTCTCAAAATGTAGAGGGGTATATTTTGGATAACATTCTTTTTTTTAACTCAACCAAAATAACCCAATTAATGGTGGGAATTAGTTATTAAATATGAAACAGTGTGCATGATGGTGCTCAAACCTGTAGAGATCTTAAAATGTCTTTAAAGGTCTGTGGTTTCAGTAAATAGTGCCTACAGCTTTACAATCCGTTACGCACTGATTTGCAATGACCTGTACACAGGTGTTGAGTTGTGCTTTTGCCTTGGTTTGTGAGTGAGTATATCCTAAGGGTTATGCAGGAGCGAACACAATCCGGTAACCAAGATGAGGGTTTGGGGCCCATCTACAAATAGAAACCAAAGGCAAAATTCCCGGTAGGTGTTCTAATTGTTTTCTGAGAATGTCTGTTGTAAAATTTGTATACTGTATATTTTTATATAAAATGCATTTTTAATTCCCTCCCATAGCTAATAAGAACTTGCTAAGCTTCTATTTCATTTATTTATTTATATTTCTTTGGCTGTAAAAAGGCTGAAGGCAAGTAACCAGATCATGTGTTCATTGTCGAGCCAACAAAAAGTTTTTTGTTGTTTTTCAAAAAGACATTACTAAATTATGTAGTATTTACTATTTATGTTTAGCTGTTGAACTTTAGGAAGTTAGGCAAGTTGTATTGCCCCTTATTTAACTGAATGATGCTTGTAGTTTTGTGAACTGAGAACATGATTTGCAATGTATTGCACCCAGTTTGCTATATTGGTGTAACTCTATAACCAATATGTTCTGTACTTTAACATGTGATATGCAACAGGATCTAGTCAAATCATGTGTGTTATAAAACCGATAGTTTTTTGTTTGTCGAATCTACACAAGAAAACAACAGCAGTTCCTTACATTATGAACAAAAATGCACCCATCTTAACTTCTGCAAATGCCAACAAATTTCCTTCCAGAAAAAAAAAAACATAAATAAAAAATCAGAGGAATCACAAAGTAATTAGTCAAGAACATGGGATAGATAGTTAAGTATATAGGTTAGTAGATGAGCCTAAACATTAGAAGAATGTGGTAAAGAAACAACTTTGGTGAACTGAGTACAAATGTTTATTTTGCAAATCAACATTTATTTTCTTTTTATGTGAAGAATTTCTAAAACTTATTTGTTCCACCAAATGATGTACATTCTAAGCAATTATGTTAAATCTGAAACATTATTTTAATCAGATAATTCAAAAAAATATTGTTATCTGAAACGTCAGATTATTCCTATTAGAGATGCACTTTTGATAATCGGATTTTGGAAACCAAAAAAAACTTCTGATTTTCTGGAACTCAAAAGGTGCTGCAAGGTTCTGACCCAGACTTCGATGTCTATCAAATTGCATCATAAACGTACAGTCTTTTCCCCAGGACCACATTATGTAATCTCTGTACTGCCTTATGCTTTCAATAAAATATTATTTTTAGCTTCAAAGATCAAAGTAGGCTGGCTTCCCTGTGGACAGAAAACCAGTAGGAAAGAAATAAGTGATTTAGCCGTCTGCTACCCAAAGACAAACACACAGCTACATAAACACGATAGGAAGCACACACAGAATTAAACAGCTTGGTTTCTGCTTAAGACACACACGCACAAACTGGGGGAAGGAAATGTCAGATAATCTATTTTTCAAAAGGCTAAAGTTACTGTTGGTTGTAAGATTTAAGTCTTTTTTATCAATTCCCTTTTGGGACAGATACTTATGGTAATACTTATGTGAACTGGCTTCTTTTATGAAGCTCTATTTGGTTAAAATTTTATTGAATTTCTGAAGTATTTTCCCAAGAAAAGAATGTAACAATGGATATCTGGTCCCCTAACAGGAATATGTTGGTAGATGTGGAGCTGGAACAAAGGAGCAGGGTTTTAATCAAAAGCCTAAATATTGGCAGTACAACAGTTGACCAGTGTGCCAGAGAGAAGGAAATTGCATTTTATTTACGTCCTAATGGGAGATTTTGAAAAGTCTACAGTTTATGTATTTTACCAAAGAACGTTGTGAAGCGTGGCTAGGGTATTCGTGGCATGAGAAATCATTACCATTGTTTCTTTTCCACTAATCAAAAATAGTATTTGTGAAACACTTGGATAATCAAAAGGAAACCAACTACTTGGTCAAAGAACAAACGCCGCACTCCCACCTTCTTTAGAAAATGGTAGCTCTATTTTTGCTAAGCCTCTCATTCAGGCAAATGTTCCATATACTTTGCTTTGTAGTTATTTTTTATTTTATTTCACACATTCAGTAGTTTAAATATTTTTGTAACTAATGATTTTCATTTGCAGTGGCCTTGATGTTTTAAAAATGAAACAGAATGCTCTCTTGACATCAAACTCGCGTTATCTAGGGAGATAAAGATATCTATCTATCTTTGGTACAAAGAGCTGCTATATTTAATCACTAATTTGAACATCACCCTATATGTTGCTTATTTAAAGGTTGAAACAATGAAACCAGTTGTTTGAAGCAAAAGGAAACCAGGTGAGATAGCATGGGTCTTGTGGTACATGTTTATTACTGGAAAAAGACACATTCTCTCAAACTATAGCATGTATCACATCAATAAAAATGTGTACCATAAACTTTACACTACATGTTATCTTAGTTTCAGCCTCGAGGTGGAGATGTAGAGCTAGCATGAGAGCCTGAGCCCTGGCACATTTTATAAAATAGAAGAGTTTTTGTAATCTTGCTGGGCCAACATACAATTAATCAGAATGAAGACCTAAACTCTTGGAGTTCTTCTGAACACTTTCAGTGTCACTGCAGCCCTTCACCATTTTGTAAAAATATAAGAATGTGTCCTACTTTTCACTCATATTGTGTGACAGTCCAGTCTTACATTTATATCTGTATCTGAGTCCTAAAACTTGCATATCAGGAAAACCAGTTTACCCTAGAAGGCTAAACGGATATTAAGAAGCAAGATGGTAAAGTAACTCGAGGAAAGAAAAAGATGAATGGTAGCCGGGTACTTTATTAGAAAAACAAGATAGTGATGGAAGGGTGAGACCAGACTTTAGTTGCTGATTCAAGTGATTTAAATGTGTATGTAATTAATTACGTAGGACATAATACAATAAAATATATCAAACAGTGTTGACATAAAGTAGCTGATATACAGCACACCAAAAACACAGACACTTTGTCATTTATTCATTTTATTTGATGAAAGCAAACCGGCTTTGAGAGGACGTGTCCTGAACTGTGCCAGGGAAAGTGTTTTCCTAATGAAAAACAAAGGTGAAATGGATAGATAAATCATTTATAACAAATGCAGTTATAAGTTTCAGAAAGTAGAATTTACCTTGGAATAGTGTTTTTTTATTATTATTTAGGGCCAAACCCCTAAATGAAAAGCAAAGAACACTCAAATAGAAATTAAGTAAACCTTTGCAAAAATACTCTTTCAACTGCACACTCCAATACTGTTAGACAAAGAGCTGCTGAGCTCTAACCCCTTTATTAAACAGTCAGTATGATTGAAATGAGAAATATTTAACAACAATGAATAACAAGCAAAAAACAAACTAAGCGGTTTTGTTATATAGATGTTTGACTTTAAAGGCTAGATAGTCTTCTGTTGTGATCAGAAAAAAAGTTACCTAAAATTGATCCTTAGGTTGTATACTGTGATTGCAAAATTAGATTTCCCTAGATACTTTATTGATCATTTAGATGGATTGCAAGACAAACATAAACATTATTGTGTTAAATTGGTATCCTAGATGTTTTGCATTAAAATTGTATTTCATGGTGATTGAATAAAAATATTGACTGGCCACAAATAAAGTATTTCTAATTTCTAAAAGTGAGCTTTTCCTTCAAAAAAAAAGATAAAAAAAAATATATATATATATATATATATATATATATATATACATATATATACACAGTCAGTATGATTGTGTATATATATATATTTAAATAAAAATATATATATATATGTATATATATACATAAATAAAAATATATATATATATGTATATATATATATATATACATACACACATAAATTGCATGTGTTGTTTTTTTTCACTGATATACTGTATTCTAAATAGGCAAATCCCTTGGGTCATTTCCGCTTTGCAGGACAATAAAGGCTCGTCTATTTCATTTTATTCTATGAATTATAAATATTTCTTTACTTCTTATTTTAGCTTATTTACAGTTAGCTGTGAAATACCTGATAAAACACTTAATGCCATTATCATTTATTTTTGACAGAAGCAATTCATTCTTCAATAGTGCTTGCATTAATCATAGTGTTGTCTTCATTTCCTATCTGCTATCCAAGTGGAAGACAAAGAGGAAATGAAGACCAACAGAGTAAAGTCAGTCAAATAAATTACAAAAAGTTATATTTAGATAAAATTGAATTGATCTTCATGTTCACATATTTTTTGCTTTAATGTAACACAAAATTGTGCTTGTTCGTGGTCAAATAAGTAAGGACCTCTATCGGCAGCCTGACTGCCTGAGTGGCCCAATGCCTCTGCTTGTCTTCATAGCTGCGGATGAAAGGCTCATTCCTCCCTAAGACATTGAAATAAACCTGCATTTTCACCCTATGTACAGACTGAAAGTTGAAAAGACGGGATGAGTACCTTTCTGGTCTTTTCAGACAATAAATAATAAAAGATATAATAAAAAATAATGGAGAGAGAGGAATCCTGTGTTGACATTTCATCAAGTCACAAAGTCATCTTTCGGTGACCTAGAGCTCTTGTTACAGTTCTGTATATCTCCCGCTTGCTTCAACAGTACAGAAAGGTACAGCTTTAAATAGGCATTTTAGACTATAGCATGCAGAGTTTGATCCTGAGCTGAGCCAGGCTGCTTGGACATGTCAAAATATTACACAGCTGAGTTTCGCCATATCTACCGCACATATTTTCATTGCTGCACTCCTGCAAGTCAAAAGTTTCAACAATGGTCCAGAAATTACATAACATTGACCTCACACTGTATTACACAGATGTTGTGTTTAAATTTTCAAAGATTTACTCACCTCAGCTTACCGAATGCTTGAACTATTTGGACCTTATTTCTGATTAACTCATGTCATTACTCCTTGGTTACTTGGTACAGACTGTAGAGCAGTGGTCTCAAACTGCATTCCTCTAGGGCAGTGGTGCTCAAAGCACCCTGCATGTTTCAGTTCTCTCCCTAGTGGTTGTAACAACCTCCTCATCTAGTCAGTGTTCTGCTTAGGCCTTCTAATGAGCCATCATTTGATGCAGGTGTGTTAAACCTGAGAGAGAACTAAAACATGCAGGACGCTGGCCCTCGAGTACCGACTTTGGACACATCTGCTCTAGGGCCACAGTGCTGCATCTTTCTGATGTCTCCCTGTTTCAGCACACCTGGCTCCAATATAAACTCATTAGTAGAGCTCTGTGGAGCTTCACTGCATGCTAGTGAGGCAGTTTTGCTATTTAATTGAAGTGAGTATGACAAGGGATACATCTAAAAGTTGCAGGACTGACACCTTGGATGAATGTTAAATCTGCAGTATGTAGCTTTTATAAAAAGAAAAAAAGAAAAAAATCCCCATGTCATGACAATTTGATATGGAGCAGGTAATCTGTGAAAATGTTTAGTTTCTCTGCCTTCTCCTATTGTTGTGCAGTCATCTGCTTGGTCAGAACAACCAATGGGAGCCAAGAGGAAGGTCTCAATGGCGTTCACAGCTTCCCCTTTTCTCATTGTTATCCTACAGGTGGTTCACTGCAACAGAGCCATGAAAGCTAAGGCTAGTTAGAATGGCTACTAATGACAACAGATAAACAGTTTATTGCAACATTAAGTTTTTTGGTCTGCCATTAGTACATTAAGCAGCACATACACAGGTTGATTGACAGGACTAAGACCTTCCTCCTGGCTCTGATTATTACAATTATCAGACTGTAATCGTAGCTCTTGGAGGTGGAGAAGCTCAATCTTAACAGATTATTTGTCTCCTATTATATTGTCACAACATTATGACATTTTTAACAAAAATCTATAAACACATATTTATAAAAGTTATGTATTGCAGCTTTAATATACTAAAACCAAAGCACATATACATGTGCACATACACAAACACACTGAAATCACTTTAGTTGACAGCTGAAAAGGCAGACAGAATGCGTAAATTTTAACATCCTTACTACATGCATACACAAATGCACACAGACACAGAAACCTTGGGGATTTTAAGAGATGTGTAACCACACATATTTAAAAGTAATTGGCCCATCGACCATTGCATTGCGGGGACAAAAGAGTGATTTATTGTTACAACAAACCCTTTCACTCTACAGACCTCACCGACCCATCTTACACAGACTCACACACGCAAACACAAACATCAGACACTGTTCCGTACATAGACAAACTCAGGAGTTCCTGGAGTTTTTAAGCATGTCACGCTTTGTTTGTCTTTGGCAAACACATTAAAGGACATTCTTTAGCAAACTGCAGGTTTGATTCAGATTGTTACACAAATGCTTCATAGCATATTCAAAATGCAATCGATATCATTTTGGGAGAATGGATCTGGGAAAAGTGCACAAAGGACTGACAGTGATTCACAGCTGAAACCTAATTAATGTGCACAGGAAGTTGAAAAAGAAAAATAAAATGTTTGAATAAACGTCAAAAATTGTGTGCTACAGTCGGCCTCATATTGGTCTACGTGGGCAAACAAAACTGGACCAAGGTCCTTTTAGTCCTGTAACACTCCTGTGACTTGCAAAGCAGTCATCTTCCTCCATAACGGTTAAGCACCAGTCTCCAGGCAGAAGCACAGACAAGCTGCAGAGCAGGTTTATGCCCTTATTGTTGTTTGTGCTCTCTTCTCTTTTTATTCCCTCAGCACTCTGCCGGTAGATCGAAAAACAGTAAGAATATCCAAGTCTTTCTCCTCCTTCATCTGAACTGTCTCTCTCTATCAGACAGCACAGAGGGACAGTTTGTAGTAATAAGGGAGTCCAGGCTGCAGTGGTATGAGGGCACTGCACAACCAGCTGCCAAATCTCACTTTACAGTCTTTATACAAATATACTCTGACATTAAACCCAGAGTGAACTGCAGTTATTCTAGTCTTATTTCATGTGTTAAATTAGAATATACAATTCTGTATCTAATTATTTGTGATTTAATTTTAGTTAACACTGCTGTTTTGTGATAGAAAAATAAATAAATACAACTGTCGTATTTGATAAAAAGTGAATAAAACTATAAATAAAAAAGGCAATTAGCCATTGAACTACTTGCAGCCCAACAAAAGAATATGGATTTTATCAAAACTATGACAAAAGCCAATGAAGGTGATCTTACAGGAAATATTTAAAAAAAGGAACAAATTACTGAAAGAAAACTGAGAGAAAAGTTACCCTGACAAATCTCCCAAAATTTGTCTCTGTCCTTTTTTACACAAAATCACACATTTGCAAAAAAAGATCGACAGTTCAGGGGACTCATTCATGGAACTATCCTCTAAAGAACATGCATTTAAATGAAGTAAAAAACAAAAACATCCTGCATTGAAAGAAACAACATGATCAGTAGCACAGCTTCCACATTGTCATCTAAAGTTCTATTTTTACCCCAAAAATCTATGCATGTGGAGCCTGTATCTTTCCCTTGAAACAACCACATTCTACATTAAATTGCTGTTGTAAAGCATTGTGTGAATGCTAATGCATTGACATGAGACTGCCAACATGTCACTCCCAAACACAACCCCGAAAAGTGAGCATCAAATGGACTTGCCAAAAATCAAGGTGCTTCTGCACTGCAAAATGTTTGCAATCCAAGAACACTGATGTAATACACCACGATATGGCAAAGATTTTACGCTGTGATGATAGGGATGGAAGGAATCAGACTGCTAGTTTTAAACCATACCAAAATAACACAAACTTTTAAAAGAATGTATAATAGTTTGTATGTAACATTTTAAAATCAAAGTTTGAAAAATAAAACTTTTTATTGATGTACAACAGATTGTTGTACATCAACAGATTGTTGTACATCAACAATCTGTTGATGTACAACAGATTGTTGTACATCAATAAAGGTGAAGGTCCATATTGTAATCATACTATAGATATAAATGCTATCTTTATGTATTGACAAGTAATCAGTATGTGAGGAAATGAATGTACATTTATTTTCACTGCAGGTTCTCCACTGCCCACTGTTGCAGCAAAATGTGTGTATTATTTGCAGTCATTTCACAGGCAAAATCACATTGTCTCATAAAAAAACTGACATTTATTTTGCTATTTTTTATTACTTATTTTCGGATTATTATTTTTAGCAAATTAAGATAATTTAATCAGTTTGCCTTGTTACTGTACCTGGAATAAAATAGCAATTGTTAATATTAGCTTGCTGAAAAACTCTTTTTTTTAACCGTCTGCTACAATCTACAGCATGAAAGAACTACGCACATGTGAAAGTGAAATAAATGAGGTCACATCCCAAATGAACAATTGTGGTGAATATATGCCATTCGCAAAAACAGTAGGTAAATGATGAATATTAAAAATAGTTAAATTCATAGGACTAATTAGCTCAAAATAAATGTTTAGAACTTCAATGGAAACATGATTCACTTAAAACAAAAAAGGAAAAACATCTAAACGAGGAGATAACTGTATGAGCATTAGCTAAACAAAAGTCTAATAAAAAAAATCCCAATAACTATAGAAACTAAGCAAACGATCCATCCATCTGGCCATTGTCTTTTGCCAATTGAGTTTGTTTCTCAGAGGTAACCAGGAGGAAAACACAGACATCCCTTTCCCTCAAGGCGGACCCCAAAGCATTCTCAGGCTGTCAGGGAACTATAATTTTGCAGTGAGTTCTGGGTCTGCCCCAGGCTCTACTACCAATGAGATGTCCCCAGAAAGTGTCCAAAGACAGACAGGCAACAAAGTCAAGCGACTCCTTTAAGTACAAAGAGCAGGAGCGTTATCATTCTGTATAATTACATTAAAGTCCTCTTTATTGCAAACAAAGGCCTTTTCTGATGTTTCCTACCGTAAATCATTTGCAAGTCATCATGACACTAAAATCAAATGTATGAGGCAGACTCACCCCCAACCAGGAGGAAGTCATTATATCCCTATTTTCTTGTAAATACATTTTCAAACATATGGAAAGGAACCAATTGCCATCACCACAACATCAGTCTCAGTAGTGAACTATGAGTGTGTACCAAAAATCTTGGCTTGAAGATGGCAACAAAACAACATCACCTGCAAATAGCAAATACAACCTTCAAACTACAGCATAAAACAAATGTAATTGTAATAGTTCATAGTATCAAACCAAATTAAATGTACTTGTTTTTATAACCTGTCAGATAAACAGTGATTTACTGAATTACAAATGAGATATGACAGATTTGTACCGAGTCCTGCATGTGGTGGCTATTTACATAAACAAGATTCAAACATCTTAGCAATCTACATTTGTCCACTTTGTCATATAAGTCTATATGAATTGCATAAAAGACTGATTTTATATAAATTGGATTATTTGCTGAAAAGTCTACTCTAGTAAACTACACATTTATGTCTGACAAGCCACTATTTGAAACCTTTCTCATATACACAAATACATTCACAACACTACACACCAATGCCACTAAAGTCTATACAAACTATTCATTAACAACAAGCTCTGGTCTGATTTCCCAGAAGAACAACAAGTTGCTGCCTTGCTTGAATTGCTGGAATAGTATTTCACTATGGCTCAGTCAGGGTGTGTTATGTACATCTACTTCAAACTTTGTTCTTTCAATGTGCATTCAAATACCAATGTTTAAATTGATTAATAATTTTATGATTAAAATGCATATCTTTTAATTTGCTTGCTGCTTGGTTCTTTTTAATTGACAAAGAAAGAAATGCTTCATAAATAATTGCCTTGTTTCAAAATTATGATTAATGTAATGACTTCCTAGAAAAATGTCTTTTAAATCAATTAGCCTCTGAGTTCCAGATATGGTTGGCATTTGGAATTATATCACCTTTGTTACTAATAAACCAAATCCTGGAAAGTACATCACAGATATTTGTTTCATATTATGTTTTGTTTTACTTTTGTATACATTTGTTTTCATTTAATAATCCTCATTCAAAGTGCAGCCAAAACTTCAATAAAACAGGCCAAACAGAAATATAAGAAAAGCACCTAACATCTTGACAATTTTGTTTTAGGCTGCACTGCATTAACTCCTCTCTAAGGAAACTAAAAGAGGGGCAAGCTGATAAACATGGGAGTAAAATGATGAAAAGACTCCAAAAAAGGTTAGAAGATGCACTAGAGTTTGAACTGATTGATTATCTGCATTATTCTTGATTGGTGAAAATGACTGAGAAAATTATCAAGTGTGTCTCGTCTTTTTAACATTTTCTTTCCTTAATTAATCGTTGCTTGATGTTTACTTAGTGCCGGTATTGGATACAAGAGAGGCAGCAAATTACCCTGTAGGTCTTGTTTCTCTTTCTGTAATCAAACTCAGTATTTTATCAGGGGCACACAGACTTTGTCCTGTTCTTTCTTTCACTGTCCTCTATGTACACTATGGACATCTCATAAAGCTTTGCAAAGATGTGCAAGGATGAATGCAAGTCCATATGACCTGTTTGAAAATAGTTAAACAGAAAAATCAAAATGCCCATGATTACATAATTCATAATTCATGGACATACATGTTGGCTCAGAAATTATACATGCACATGTAATAAATAATTAAATGGAATGTGTGCCTTAGCAGTGTGCATTCAAATCACCAAAAAAAAACATGAACATGGATCAGTGGAACATTATATCACTTCTCTCTGATACCTTTTAATTTATGGGGAAAAAAAACTGAAAAATAAGATATGGATTCACAATTATATTCTGACATTTACAGACAAGAGAGTTGTCTGGGTCAACACTAAAATGCTGCACATTATGAAAGACAAGTCACATATATATATATATATATATATATATATATATATATATATATATATATAT
>CAEGAF010131396.1:0-30126 GCA_903067075.1 Micropoecilia bifurca
TATCAGTAATGCATATCAATTAGCAGGAGTATGAAAGACGTGAAAATAATTAACTATACTACATTAAGAAATTGTATTTAAGCCTTGGTGCTACATGAAGCTGATTTTGAAACAAAGTAAGTTAAAAATAATATTTTGTACTGGGATCAAGTACAAAATATTATAAATATTATATAACTGCCACCCCTGAAAAAGTCCCTGCCACCCTCTTGCCACCCCATAAATATTTTTCTAGATCCGCCCTTGATTACTAAAGAAATGAGTCGGCTTATAGAAAAAAATTTGGGACAGCATTAAAAGTTGTGCCAACCTGTCTGAAGAAATGTGTTGAAGTCTTCATAACAGGCTTCATTCACCAACACGATACACTGACAAAGAAAAAAACCTTTTTGCAGTTTTTAGATGTGCCACAGGTTCAAAACGCCAGAGTCAAATGGCTTAATTGCCTCCTCATTGTGCAAATATGTTCTCCAGAGTCCTGTTAATCACCTAATTATTGTATTCAGGAGTGGTGCTGCAGCGGCACATCTAAATGTTGCAGGACAGTGGTCCTCCAGGACTGGAATTTGACACCTGTGGCTTAGATCAAGCCACAGGTGACTGGGATCTTGGTCTTCACGATTCTGTCTAAGTAATGTTTTGTCTGTTAACTTGATTTCATATACGTATATGAGAAAGAACGGAGCTAAATATTTTTGCAAAGAAAAAAGTAAAACACCATGTGTCATTTTCCTTCCATTGTACAGTCAAGCTCTACTTTGTGTTACTCTGCTGAAGTAAATCCAAATAAAGTTTTGTACTCAACAAAACGCAAATACTTTAGCTTTAACTTCCTGTCTTACACTTACTTATGAAAGAGTGGATTTTACACCTAATGTTCGATTTGTTTCAGGGTCACGCCTACAGTTTGATTGGTGCAGTTGGTGACGACCGTTTCGCCCTGATGCATGCGGGGTTCAAACACGCACACGGACTCGATGGTTTTCCTCAAGACTTGGACGTGGCTTATGGCTACTACTCCAACGTTGGCTCGCAGAGCAGCACCGACAGATCGCGAATACATGAACATAAGGTAACACTCGCTTGACTTTGTTAAATCGTTAGAGAACCTGATGAAATAACGAAAGCTGAAACATATTAGTAAACGTAAAAACAGTGATTACTGGGGAAAACCTATAACTGGAATTATATTGGGTGTTTATTAAACTAACTAAAATATGCTGAAATTATATATGTAATATCCTTTGTTCTTGTGTTTATGAATCTATTTATTAGCTTTTTAAACAATTTACATCAGCAATTTGAATACATTTTTTGAAAACTTTATCTTCTGTTCATCAATCATTACCCAGTTGATGTATGCATAGTCATAATACAATACTTTGGCCTTTTTGAATGGTGCTCCTAAAAATTAACTACTATAACTAATAAGAACAAAACCATATTTAACTAATGGGAACTAATAAAAACTAGCAATGCCACTCTAAAAATGAATTAAAACGCACAACAAAAGTCACAACAGAACAAAACTAAACACGAATGAAAAACCCAAAACCATCATAACTAGTGGTCGTTACTAGAAATGATCTACGGTTTCATCATTCTGTTATTTAGACCGAGCAGTCCGGCATGTTTGGGTCAGCACAGCCTTTTCTCTGCGTATTGCTGTTGTTTCTTTTTCAGTAAGAAGATGAAATTGATTTTGCTGTCAGTCTTGTCGGCTCTTTCTAAAACCAGACCCAGCAGCTGGTCCGTTTCACTCTAATTTAAGAAAACCACAACTTAAAGTGACACCCCGTAGGAAATTGCGATTGCCATTCGTTTTGACGCCTAATGAACAAAGCAGATGTGATTAACACAGTTTAAATTTTACCTAGGCTTCCTGTCTCTCGGTCAAACTGATCTGAGTATCGATCTGCTTCTCATCTCTTGGTCAGAACGAGAATACAAAAGCAATAATAGGGAGATTTTCTTTCCCGGCAGATAAAACGTGCATCACACATGGCGGCGGGTTTCTAAAACGTACCGACTCTAAAAATATGATTAATTGCATGTTTGTTTGTCCAGCCAGCTGGACTGAGAGGAGGCTGCAGGAGAAGGGAGAATGGATGAGCTCTACATCTTCATTTAGAAATCAAGCCGTCTTGATGAATGCCAAAGAGCACTCAGAAGATAAGAGGCCCCGCTACAAGAGAAAAGCCTGCTTCCTTCTGATTTCCTGTTTATTCTATCAGTATTTCAATAAGCTCCATCTAATGAAGAGAGGTGTATGAAAACACCAGAGAGACTCGTCTGTCTGCTTCAGCCTGAACGGGGAATCGATGCAGCACGAAAACAGTAATGATGACTAAAAAAAAAAAGAAAAAAAAGAGGCATTTAAAAGTTTGACCCAAAGGACAAAATTAGATCAAAGTGCAACAGTCACCTATTCTTTAGAAAGGTTTTCAACAACTCACTAAAATGCAGAGATGTGTTTTTAGAAAGGGATGTCAGTCGGAGCTCAACTCTGTACGGATGTTTGTTGTGACTGCAGAGCTGTCAGTCAAGTCGGATCAAACCACACCCACGCCGTCCTCATTATTCAGAGGAGAGATATTTTTGTGCTCGAAACTAATTGTGGAAGAAATCATGAATATTCAAAGCAACTAAAAACACATCTGGGTCTCTGTTTAGCTCTGCACTTCCCCAAACTCCTCGGCTTGTGGTTAAGTTTGCACATTTTTAAATCGGCTTGTTCTGATGTTGCTGTTCTTTCAGCGCGAGTCGAGATTGATTGTGTGGCGTTTCAGCGACATGGGAGTTCAAAGTGCTTCACACCATAAAGTCACCAATTATGAAACAAGCAATGAGCATTAAATGTTATGTCATCAAGCAAATGCATCAAACATGCTGGTCAATGGTTTCAGTAACTGCTAATCAAAGGCAACTCTAAACAGATGGGCTTTATAGGAACTCTGTGTTTTGGCAGTTTTGCTGTTTTCTGGAAGTTTGTTCCAGATTTGTGGTGCATAGTAATTTAATGCTGCGT
The DNA here is from genome assembly GCA_903067075.1 of Micropoecilia bifurca. Taxonomy (NCBI): domain Eukaryota; kingdom Metazoa; phylum Chordata; class Actinopteri; order Cyprinodontiformes; family Poeciliidae; genus Micropoecilia; species Micropoecilia bifurca. Next base: position 3,029 of record CAEGAF010131396.1, read on the forward strand.
CTTCACGTTTGGTATAAAAGGAAATCAGAATCTTAGATTAAACTCATCAGGGATTTCAAATACTCTTTGTTGAGGGATGAATGATTAGACAACAGATTAAACCATTTCTTAAAACTAGAATTAGAATTAGTTGCAAAAATCATACGTTATTTTCATCAATCAACCTTAAAAAAAGGAAAAGTTGAACCGCTTTGGAAAAAGCCTAAAATCTATGCGACGTACATCTTGATATTGAACATCCAACCAGGTGTGTATCTCAGTAGCTGGTAGACAACTGAACACTGCGGTTGATTCACACTGATTGGATATTAAATTTGCCTAATGAATGATAATGATGCAATCAGCGAGGGAAATGTGTCATATCTAATGGCTGTGAGTGTTTACAGGGGAAGTTTGATTATTAACAAAAACCCACTTTGTGCTTTAACAAGTTTAACCACCGTAATCACTGTGTTTCTCTTCCCCGCAGCAATACAGACCTCACTTTATCTATTTAGGCAACCAAGACGATCTGAACTCCCTGACGGACGAATCCAGTGACGTCTTTCAGTATCTACAGTACCAAGCGGAAAGGGGAGACCTGGAGTCTCAGGTATGTCGGCTACATATCCGCCCCAACCAAAAGTCCAAATTATTATTCAAATGAGTTCTGTGTGGTGGAAAAGGTGCATGAAAAGCATGGGAGCATAGCGTCTCCTCTGCGGTCAGCGGTCGAGTCTGTGTCCAGAACAGACTAATAAAAACTCTATTAACTTTAGAGACGTCTGGGAACTATGCTTTACTGGGGACAAAACGGAGTCTCCAAAGACATCGCCAGCGCCGTGAAGTGGTTTGAGAGGAGCGCCATGCAAATGAAGGATCCCGAGGCGGTCTACGACTACTCCATCCTGCTAATGAAGGTCGTGCAAAATCATAAGGACCTTATTTTACGACTGAATTGAACGCAGTACTGTTTGAGTGCGTGTGTATGTGTGTGTGTTTCTGTGCGTGCGCCGCCTCTGTTTTGACACTTATTGATTTGCTGATTGATGTTGATTCCTTCAGGGCCAGGGAGTGAAGAGAAACTACACTCAAGGTTTTCAGCTGCTGAAGAAAGCGGCTGCGATGGTGAGGGAACAGCAATCAATCGGTGTGTTTACTCCATATAGGAGCTCACTGTGAAACCCGCTGTCTGTTTCCTCCACCCCCTCGCTTCAGGGCTCAATTAATGCCCTGAACGGCTTAGGCTGGTACCATGGGATTGTGCTGAAGGACCACAGAAATGCGGCAAAATACTTTGAACAAGCCGCCCTGAATGGGAGCGATGATGGGATGTTCAACCTGGGAATTTATCATCTCACCGGGGAAAACCCAGACAAGCCGTGGAAGAACGAGGTTTTTTTGTTTTTTTCTTTTTGATTCTCAGATCCTTACAACCGTTTGTTTCTTTCTAATCCGTGCCTTTGCCTCCATCCGCAGAGCGCCGCGTTCGACCAGTTCCTGAACGCCTCGTGCTTCGGCCACGCGGCCGCGTCGGTGGAGGCGGCGTGGTACCTTTCGACCGGAAGCCTGCGGGGGGTTTCTCGGGACGTGGAGCGGGCCGTGACGTAAGGGGCTTTTCATTAGCTTGCTGAAGGAAGCCTGGTTATGGGCTGTTGCACAGCAGCCTGCAGCTCGGTGCCATCCAATTTCAGTGACGGTGGCTAATTCAAGGTCAGAAAGCAGCATTTGCATATCTAAAAATATGAGCTGTTGCCACTGCATTGTTGTCTGGCACACAAAGAGGTTCTGTTTAACCGAACTCAAGTGAGCGAACAAAGAGCAGGTTTGCTGCCGCTGCTGCTTTTTGAACTGATCTACTGCCTGAGCCTTTCACATTTTATATTACAATCACAAATAACATATTTCATATAGGCGATATACCAACACAAATGATCATATAATGGTGAAGTAGAAGTAAAAAAAAAACAAAACTTTTTATTAGCCATTAAAATCTGAGAATTGGGACGCTTCAGTATTTAACCTGGTGTCATTGGAAAGATCTAAATAAAGAAGCATCAGAGGTCACCTAATAGATATCAGAAGTAGTTTCACTGAATTACCTGTACATCCCTGTGTACAGGTAATTACATTTTTTAATATTAAATTAAAAAATTTAATATTTTGCTCACCAATTTAACTTTAATAAACGTAGGCTGAAACACGTCAAGCTTTTATTTATTGGAAATTTGATGAAAACTCAAAGTTCAGTGTCGCTAGATATAGTAACATTGTGAAAAAGCCAAATATTAGAAACTTACAATGTCACACCATCAACAGCCAAACACCTGCAAAGGTTTCCTGAGCTTTTAAATGGTCTCTCACTCTGAGTCAGTAGGCAAACTGAATAAACTGAATAAGCTAGTTGCTCACAGAGTTCTGCATCCAAGCATATTTGTAGAAAACTGAGTATGAGAAAAACGTTTGGTATAGGAAACGGTGCACTGGAAACGAGGATCGTCCAGCAAAATCCATTCAGCTTGAGACTGGAGTCGGCACACAGACGAGACAGGGAACCCCATACTTCACAATAAAGTATGGTGGTGGCAGCATCATGGATTGGTCCAAACTCATCTTCAAGTTAATGCTTGGTTCTAAAACCAAAAGAAAATCTTTTCATAGACACTCCCATTGGAATCTGACTGAAGTGTCACGATTTTCTAAATCAATCCGACATTTCATTTGGTGTTTAGCAAAAAAAATACACAGACTGAAATTAAATATTGTTTCCCACCAGCCTGTGACGGTGCAAGCAGCTATTTTGCAAACAGGAATTATCAATAATTTTCAGCCTCTAGAAGTGGAACGCTGATAGAGACATTACCCCTGGAAGAATTGCTGTTATGATTGGAGCGAAAGCTGGTTATACAAAAATATTGACTGGAGGGGAATGAAACTATATTTATCTGACATTTTGTTGAAAACAAAAGAACAAAAAAATTGAAAAGCAAGCACTCTTTTTCCTTCAGCTTCACAATCGTCCGCTACGCTGTGTTGGTCCATCACATGCGATAAAAAAACATTCAAATCCTTTTTGCTCAGTTCTAAATCATATTTTTCATATAACTCATTGCACAGATTACTGCAAAACGTCTGCAAACAGAACGGCCACCTTGGATTCCTGATGAGGGAGGCTCTTCAGGCCCACCTCCAGGGAGCCTGGTAGGAAAAAAAACATGTCACTATTGACTTTTATTTCTCTTGTGTTGATGCAATCCTTTCCCTCTGATCTGAGCTCTTTGTCTCCCGCCTTTGCGCTGTGGGGCGTCGCCAACAGGGAGGAAGCGCTTGTGAAGTACATCCTGGCCGCCGAAACCGGCCTTGGTTTAGCCCAGAGTAACGCTGCTCACCTGTGTGAGGTACACACACACACACACACACACACGTGCCTTTCCTGTTCCCCCCGTCTCCTCCGGTGCTCCAGCCGCCGCCTTTTTAATCCGACTCTGGTTCAGTTCCGCATTTAATGCATCATAATTGGAGTTGTGATTGTAGCTAATGGACAAATCGCTCACAATTCCAGTCACACGCTAAATGAAGAGAACTATCCCAGAGGGAAATTATTAGCGGTTGATAACACGCCCTCGTTATTGCTCTGCTCTCTCCCGATTTAAAAAGGAGCTGGGCGTTGGTTATGACTGTCGGTGGAGATATCGCAACCACTCTATATTAAACTCTGATCCTCATCCATCCAGTGAGTTCATCTCGTTTCGTTTTGCTCCAACCTCTCTGTCTCTTTCTCTCCCAGTCTGGTCACTGAACAAGCAAATATGTGTCTTTTTTTTATATCTATAGTCCTGCTGGAAATAGGAGACGACTACTACTATTCCTCGGCCGGCACACGGGGGAACTCATTATCCTTGGCTGAGCAGGCCGTATCAATGTATAGCAGAGCAGCTCTGGCGGGCAGCCCTCAGGTGACAGATTTACTTGAGCTGTAATCTCATCACCCTATGATAAACTTAATTAAACTTCCACAGGCTTGAGGCCCGGCGCAATAAAAACAACAAACGTCGCTACACGCCGTTATTATTTGGAGACGCTCTGAGTGAATAAGGCATCAGCCGACCGTTAACGTTCTGTTTTTTCCACACCGGCTTGCAGGGAATGTTCAATTTAGCCGTTTTGGCTCAAAAGGGTCACGCCCTTCCAAGGAGCGTCCTTGACTTGTTCAATGCGTCACATGGCGACAGAGTGGAGGCCGTGATGGAGAAGATTTTAAACAGGTAATGGAAGTGTCTGCTCTCCTCTTATCTGATATGACGGCTTGGTAAGGCCACTGTAGAGAAGGGGGGGAAAGAGGTACATTTCAGCCAAAACAATTCTGACATGTTGAGATTAGTCACTGAAATTTTCTCGAAAAAATATAGAAATGTCCGTGTTTCAAAAATCAAAAATTTTCTGGGAAACCCCATATCCCCCAAATGTATAAATTTCTGATTTTAAAAGTAGAAAAACTTTGACTTTTTGAAATGTCAAAATTCAAAAATGTTAAAACTTTTGCAATTGAGAATTTTAAAAAAAAATATATTTTCAAAATATTTTTTTATATTAATCTAAAATGTTTAATATTTAAAATAAACAAGTTTGATTTTTTTTCTGGGTTATTTGTAGACTTTTGGAACTCCAAAATTTCTAAACTTTTCCTAGGAAATTTCTGAATTTATTCAAAAGAAATTTGAGTTTGGAACATTTTCAAAAATGCTCAAAATTTTGGAGCTTTTTTACCAGCAGATATTCAACTTTTGAAGCTCAGAAGTTCCTTGTTTTTTTTTTCTTTAAAAATCCCCCTGAAAATAGTTTGAAAATGTCTGCGTTTTACACATTTAGGAATTTCATCCAAGAAATTTTAAAAATGTTCAAAATTTGTGAGCTTTTTCTCGCAAATATTTGACTTTTGAAGCTCAGAAAATTTCCATGCTTTTATCCATCTTATCTAGCAAATTTTCAACTTGAATCTCAGAAACTATAATGTTTTTTTCTAGAAACGTTTTGAACTCAATCTCAAAACTTCTGACTTTTTTTGCCGTAATCAATCACTCAATCAAATTTTATTTGTAAAGCACATTTCAGCAGCAAGGCATTTCAAGGTGCTTTACATAATTAAAGGAAAAATAAAAAATAGCATGTGACATTGAATAAACAGTAAGAGAGAGAGAGAGATTTTGAAAAAAAAAAGACAAAAAAGAGATAAAAACATACTTTTGTTACAGAATTTAAGCGCCCGTCGTCACCGGACTTCGCCGTCCGTTTAACACGGGTATCATCCAGGCCCCGTCGCCTAACAGGACAAGGTCTCCAACCTTGCAGCACCAGGCTCTGTCCGCCTGTCACGCAAATTTTTTCCGCTAGGATTTTGCCATCCTACACAGATTTTTGTGCACTATTTTTACTTGTTACAGTTTAGAATTTGATCTACTAGAATTTGATCTAAATTAAATCTTCTCCATTTCTTCTTTTCCATCTACAGTGGCCTTAAAGTGCCGTGGTAGGTCTGTGCTTATTAAAGATGATGATGTAACACGGCTCGCACTGTTTTGTCTCGTCGCTCAGATGTGCGGAGATTGAGGATGATGAGGCCGTTACGCCCTGTTCTGCAGCTCTGCTCGGACTCCAGATGGGAAGAGCCTGGAGGAGCGTGACTCAGAGCCCAGCACAGCTCCTTTTGGTGAGCATGAGACAGCCGTCCCATAGTGTGTGCAGCAAGAATAGGAAAGTAGCACACCTCAAGCTTTTGTCCTACTGTATCTCAGAAAATTCAGGTTTTAATTATAGCCAGGCTTTCTTTTTTCTCCATCCACATTTTCTTACTTACACTATTGAATATTATTGGGATTTGTGTGACAGACTAACGTAGAATAAAACATTGTTGTGAAGTGAAAAGGAAATGTATGGTTTTCAAATCAAAGTCTGAAAACTGCGGCATGCATTTTTGTTTAGATTTGTTCTGATACATCAAATTAAGACAATGTGGAGCCAACGGCATTCTTAATTAGTAAAGATTGTTTTTCTGACTGAATTTCATCTTATATAGAAATACAACTTGTTTCATTTCTTTTCTTGTATAGTAATCACAATTACTGTCTGAGTGCCAAGAGAAACCCAACACATTCACTTCCACAAATACTCCACTTGATATGTACATCCTGTTCGTTCACGTCCTGTTGGTTCACCAACAGCTTAGATTATTTAGATTATTTCACTTAGCTTCTCTAGAGAAGCTAGAGAAGCTAGCTAGCTAGCTTGATAGACAGATAGCCACGTAGCTATTCAGACAGCCAGCTAGCTAGTCAGCTCAACTAAGAAAAAGAACAAAATAAATAACAGCCAAACACACTCATATCTACAATGTAAAAGCTACATAATCAAAATGTAATAACAGACAACTGTACCAGTGTCTCCACAGCTGTGAATGGTATAGTGTAAACAATTTATCATTGTTTACTAAGGCCAGGAGAAATTTCTTTTCAGATTCATTTAAACTGCATATGAACTTATACATCAGATTTCTAAGCACAGCCTGCAGAGTGTGGACTCCAGTCATGTTGGTCTTTTCAGAAGTACTCTCAGTGCATCACTGTAGGCGACAAGAAGTCTTCTCTGACTTTTTATATTACCACAAGCCATCTAGGAGATGCAGCAAACATGTAAAAAGAAGGAGTTCTGGTCAGATTAAACTATGGTTCTTATCTGTAGCCTACATGCTATGTTTGTGTAACAACCTAACATTGTGCGTCACCTTGAGGGAGAAAAGGTGCACAGGGAGGCTTGAGACTGCAAAAACCTGCAAAGTCTTCCATTTTCACTACACTGGAAATGTTTAGATCAAACTACATCCATCTGCAGCAAGACTTGAAAATTGCTTTTCACAGACACGCTCCCTCCAATCTGTCTGAGCTTGAGCTATCTGGGAAAAAATAATGAGCAACAAAAATAACGTGTCATTTTCTTTTCCCTACACAATGACGGGCCGCATTGCATTGGTCCAGTAAGATACGTAATGGTTTGTACTTTCATTTCTAGAGCAAGGTGGAGAAATTTGAGGGTTATGAAATCTTCACTGTAAATTGGACATTAAATTAATTACAGATTTTTTTTTCTCACCGCAAAAACACAAAAATTTACCAAGTAATTTTGGTCTAATTTCTAGTGCAAATATCGTAGCGCCCTTGAAATGAAACAAAACTAACCTACAAAGAGTTAATTTGTTACAAGTAATTGCATTAAGCTTGACAAAAATTTAATTTTAATATATTTTTTTGGAAAAACCCAATTTGATTACTTTTAACAAATTAATCATTTTTTTTAAGTTGGATCACCTGTTCTCTTTTTTCAGTGCAGCTTTTCAGCAAAATATATTAGCTTGTTTTAAATCAGTAATTTCTTTACATTAATGACTTCATTTTTCCTCTAAGTGAAATAATCTAACAATGGAGCCAGTAGATTATTTCACTTAGAGACATTTTTCCTCTAAGTGAAATAATCTAACAATGGAGCCAGTACTTTTTCGTCAATATTAAGGAATTATTGGCTTAAAACAAGCTACTCTTGTTAAAAGGTTACTTGTAAGTTAGTTCTGTCTTATTTCATGTGTACTAAGATATTAACACTAGTCAGTCAAATCAATCAGCACTATTTTTACCACTTGGTAGATTCAATTAGTTACAGGAAACTTTGAGCACAATAAAATGATTCAAAGTTGCTAGGTGCTCAATACTTTAAAATGTTAAAAACCATTAAAACAATGAAACAAAAGACTCAAATACTTTGTCTTCATTAGGACAAGATTAAAATAAACAAATAAGTAGATAAAATCATATTAAAAATATGCTAAATTGAACTTTGGAAGCTTACGGCAACAGAAACAAAACCGCTTTTGGGGGAAACTAGCTAGAACATACGTGGTAAGATTTAGTGTTTTTGCAGTGTTGTGCGAGATGAAAGACGGCGCATTTTAATCCCTAATCTGTCTTTTCCACAGGCGTACGCCGCCATTGTCTCCATGTTTGTCTTCGTAGTCGTCGTGTCATTGCAGGGCTGTCTGGGTAAGTTGCCGTTTGCTCACTGGTGCGGCCACTAGCTAACAGTAGCCACAAGATGGCAGAGTTTCCCACCTATTAATTCACTATGTCTTCTTTTTCTTTTTTCTTCTTTTTCTTGCGTGTTAATGTCATGTTTGTCGCGTGTCTTTTACCTGTGTACGTGCGCGCGCCCCAGAGCGGAGCGGCGGGGCATCTGCTCCGCGGAGGAGGACGCCGTCTGTCAGCCAAACGGACCGGGCAGACGACCCGGGGAGAGCCGCGGGGAATTCATGGCTGACCGTAAACGAGCGACGGCGGCTGCGCCAGGCCGGCGACCTGGCCGTGACCCTATCGGGCGCGTGCCTCACCGCCTTCTGGACCACGCTGCTCTATCATCTCCTACGACAGACCATCCCCAGCACAGCGACTCCATAACCTCAGCAAAGAAAAAGAGATAATAATAAAGATACGAGTCATGATGAAAGAGAGCAGCTTTTATCTGATGGCCGATAATGTCTCCTCAGTAGCAGTATCAACTGTTTTATGTTTATGGAAAATAAACCACTTATCACAGAGTTCAGTCAAGTGTCCCTGGGTTCATGTTGCTGCTTGTATTTTTTATGGTGTGAATGCTTGGCAGGAGTTTGAACCTTCTGTTGTACGGCATGTAAGTCAGAAACAGATATAAAGTCAATAGTTGTGCATTAAAAAAAAGATTCAACGTTAGAGATAATAATGTGGGGAGATGTTTTACCAGCTTTGTTCTAATGAGTCACCTATTAAGGCTTGTCCCCTGGTCCTATCAGTGATGATAAACTGCTCAGGAGACAAGGATATACGGTGAAAGTATGTGGGGCACAAATACCTGATGTTTGGTCTGAAACCCCAACGCTGGAATTTCCCATTTTTCTTTATTGACCCAGTCTCTGTGCAGGTGCTTTGGGTCAATAAGATAAGGAGATACCAGCTGTACCCATCAATAAGTGGCTGGAAATGAAGGTAACTATAGCAACAGGTGATTTTTTTTTTTAAAACAAATCTTGTGGGGGGTTTTGTGGGCGACACTGCAAAAACATACGATCTAGTGGTTCACTTTCTAGTGCAAATACCTTAGTACACTTGAAGTAAGACTAAACTAACTTGCAACATTTCAGCAATGTATGGAGCTTATTTTGAGTCAATTATTCCTTAATGTTGATTTTAAAAAGTAATGTTTAAATTTTTTCATTTAGATTTTTTCACTTAAACATGAGGAAAAAACATCTTATAAGTGAAAAAATCTGCCAGTGGAATAAAAATAATTAAGGAATTTAAAAAAGCTCCATCTTCCTGAAAAGCCTAGTTCTGTCTTATTTCAAATAAACCAGGATGTTTGTAGTAGAAACAAACAGCAAAACCACTTGGTAAGAGTCTGTGTTTTTGCCAGGCATGATAAAACAAACCATATCCGTTAATCCAGTGTGTCAGTAAAACAAATGCAACGGGAAATACTGTGTAATTTTGTTGTTGTGCCTGCCAGCCAGCACCAGGGACGGAGCATGTCACTTCTTCTAACAGTTATTTACACGTCTGAGCGTCTAGGATGTGATAATGTGCAGTTTGTAGCTGGTAGCCGTCATTAGCTAAATTAGAAGCTACGCCGTGTAAACAACTCAACGTGGAGCAGCTTCACCTAAAACTGACTGTGTGTAATTTAAATTAATAAAATGTTATGCCTCCATTGTCTTAAAGCATGAGTCATCTGACTGTGTTTTGTTTTAAGATATGAGTTCAGCTATGCAGCTAAAAAAAAATAATCATTTTTTAATGTTATGAAACAAAGACTATAGACACATTTTGCTTGTATGGTAGCAGAAGAGACAAAAACAAATAAAATAGTTAACAGGGTAAACAGCTCCAGAGTGACAACTGGAAGTTCAGATTTGCTGCTCATAATATCCACAGAAGAGGTTAAAAAAATGTAGAAAATTAAATTAAAACCTTAAATTATTATGAGCTAAAGAGAGCTACATAGTGTAAGCCCTTAAACAGTCTTTGTATAGCAAATACTACGCATAGCTGGAAAATGGCTGATCTACTTATGATTTCATTTTTTATTTATTTATATTAAACAATATCTGGGTATCCATAACCCAAGTTTTGGAATCTAAGAAAACTGTTTCACATACTTTTCACTTCAAGACTTTGGTCACTTAAATTGATTAATTGCTGTGATTATTCTCTTTTTGAGGATTGGATTTAGTTTAGTTTGTCTTGTTTAACAAGAAACGAGAGTGATATATTGCTAATTCTATTTCATCTTATTTAAATTAATTAATAAACGTGAGTGATATGTCCCTAATTTTATTTGATCTTATTTAACTTTATTTTATTTAACAAGAAACAAGAGTGATGTGTCCCTTATTTGATTTTATTTTAATAAATTTTATTTAACAAGAAACATATGTTCCTAATTAAATCAAATTAAATTAATGTTATTTTATTTTTCATTTTATTTTACAAGAACTTCCTCCATGTTTTGCGCTTTGGAATATTTTTACTTTTACTGAGTTTTATTTTTGGGGAAAAACACAAGAACGTAAAACTAGAACATTTACATCTGAACTAAGAAGAGAGAAGAGTGTACCTGTTCTTACAGCTTCACCTGGTTCCAATCCACCAGAGAACCTAAAAAACTAGTGAAAGACGAATATTCAGTGATAAATTACAGGATGTTTACATTAAATCTGGGGGTTTGAGTTGCTCCTGTAAAGCAGCAGCTCTCATTATCTGCTTTACTCATACTAGCCACAGGTGTGGCGTTCAGGAAAACTCCGACATCCCGGTTGAAATCTGTTCCTCATTAAGTTCCTCATTAGAGGACAAGAGACGGTATGTAAAACAGAAGCATGTTACTATTCTTACACACCTTTTCCAGACCAATTCTTGATCCCATCATCTGTCCATGTAGACGTAATCATCACTTTATGGACAGACTGAAAAATTATGAATTTACCTTCTTATCTGAAGTTAAGCCCCCCTTTTTTGTTAATGATTACAGGTTTTTTTTTACATATTTCTTTTTAAGAACAGATATTATGTTATTACTTTCTGAATGTCTGGTTTTCCATGGAGGGACTGTTATGTATCAGAAACATGTACTGTGGTTTAAAAATAACATTCAGATATTGTGGGAGGTTTCTGATCCACACAGAATCAAAGATGATACATACAGACTCATAAATATAGAACCATAGTAATATTTGAATCTGTGTCTCATAACACATTGTACCTAAACCACACAGTTTCATTTTTGCTTCCTATATTTGAGTTTGTTCTCTTGTTGCTTTAAGTTTTTATTTTGTTTTGTTTTGCCTGGCACGCATCAGGCTGAAAAGGGTAATGAATTAAATTTCCATAGAATCTAAGTGAGGTATTTAGGGAAACTAGTTCAGAAAATTGATGTTAGCTGGGGGTTTTTTATTGTTGTTGTTGTTTTTCCATGGATATGCGATGACCTGCAGTTGTAATTGCAACAAAACTGATTCTAGTGAGTTTGGACTCAGGGGAGCTGAACAGAATTGGATGCCACATTTTAAGATTATTATTTACAAAAAAGAAAGAAATGAATAAGAAAGAAAAAAAGGGAAATTAAAAAAATAGCACAATGTTTATAGCAGAGTCAAGTATGTCAACTTCAGTTGTTATAAAAATGCTGTATATATCAAATATGACTTAAAAGAAATTTGACTTTGCAATTTAAGGCCTTGAAATTTGTTCTCTTCCTCTTTAAGAAGCTTCTGTCCTTTCTGAAACAAGAAGTCATCACAACATGGCTCCTCTATTAACCATTTAATGACGTTTTTACCTGCGTTGCTCTGAGCAATAGCTCCTATAATGAGCTCAGCAGATGCTCAGTTCCACCAGGTGGTTTGCTACTGGCTGCTGGCTAGTCTGAAGGAGCTGAGTGGGGAGAGTTGTGTGGAGGGTTGCTCTGTGAGGTGGAAGCTCAGAAGCTTTAGCTCCAGGGAGGAGCTTTGTCTCAAAGAGTGGCTGGAAATTAAAGGGTTTCTCAAACATGCATGAAAGAATCAAAGCAACACTCCTGTGTCCGTTTTTGGTGAGGAAACATAACCTGATATAAAGCTTAAAAAACTCAATTTTACGTCATTCTGTTCCTTTAACAACTTGCAAAAAGGGAGGTATTTTCCCGGCAAGTGTTCTGTATATCATTTAATCGCCGTCTCATATCACTCCTCCAGAGAGACAGGTTCAAAGGAAGATTGTCCAACCTCAGCTGGACTTTGGAAACATCTGGGAAGAATACTCACTGCTGATAGTGATGTGATAAAAGGCAATTCAAATGAAAATACACCCTTAGAATAGACAGGCTGCTATCTAATCACTGTTAAGAGATTTTTGTCTCTCCGTATTAATTAGACGCCTGAAGACGGGGATGTTTCTGGAAACATTCCTTTCTGAGGAACTCTTTTGATCCCAAAGTGTTTTTGAGAAGAGAAGAAGGTCCGTCTCTGACCCCCTACACACAGGAAACTGCTAACAAGTTTGCTCTCTAATGCAGGACATGGCGAGCGAGTGAGTAATCTGGTTTCAGTCGGGAATGTTATCAGGTGTTCTGCGGCTCAGCCAAATAAGACATTTTCTTCGCAAAATGATACAACGTCAACTCCCAGCATGACTCGAGGTCAGAACAGCACTTTCCACAAATCTGTCATCAGCTAACATTAAGAATAAAATGTTCTGTGTTTGTATGCTGTGCCCACAGAGACTGCATCAGGGTATTTTTCTGCTACATCAGACAACTGGGGTCATCAGTTAGAGAGTAACTTATGCTCCTCAGGGAGAGGGAGCCGGTCGGTCCACAGGGAGGACAGGTCACACTGGATGTCTGGGTTACTCAGTCTGAGCTGTCATCACTTAGCGCGATTCAGAATGAATACGCCCTCCTTCGTACTACGTTTATCGCTCTGTTGAAGTGAATATCGACTCGATGTGTTGGTCTGTTGATGTCCCAGCAGGGTGTGGATAACAGGACTCAGAGGTGCAATAACTCTGCGCCAATAAAATAAGCTTTTTTTTAAATCAGATTTTTCTTAAAATATACAGAACTGGTCCAATACCATTACGTTAGCTTCGACAGAAAAATTGAGAAACTAGTTGATTTTTTTTTTTTTTTTTACAATTATCATACATTTCTTATGCTTCAAGTATTGATAAGTGGAAATTGCAAATTGCAAATCTAAAAGCTTTTGTTGAGTTTGGACCACAGAAATAAATCTTATCTCTGTCTGACTTTATGAAAACAGCAGCAGATCAAAAACAACCTGCATAGATACTAGAAGTGGGCGTATTGATCCAAAAATATTGATAATATTGACAAAAAGTCATTATTATCAGATCATTATCAGATCATTATCAGATCAATACCAGCGCAGTAAAATCGATGCTTTAGTTTTAGATTCCCTTTTCAAATTTTAACTTATTTTCGTAAAGTTTTTTCCTCAGGTTGAAACAGATTCTGCTTACTTTTAATATGTTGATAATTTTTCGCACTTTGATTATTTAGGGAAAAAATTAACGCAAATCCTGTTAATGTAGTATTAAATTATACAAATGTTAAATACTCGGATATTACGCACATTTATATCGTTATTAATTCAAACTCTGAGTCTTCAGCTTCACTGTAGAGACATCAGCCCAAGAATATATATGTATACACACACACATTTTCCAGCAGGCATTGCAGCTGTACCTTGTGATGAAGTGGGTGGAGCTCTAATTGGGTTGCCAGGTGAGCAGCTGGATTTGGCTTAGAATTATAGGTAACAAAATTGTGACGCATCAATTTAGATGTTTTTGAAACAGATACTTTGCAGACACCAGCAAAGCATTCACTCATTTTTTTTATTTCTTATTTTTTTATTTTGCTGTTGGTCAAGAGGGAGATACCGAAATTGTATGTACAGAAACATACAAAAAGTGAATTTGGCATAATGGTGGACCTTTAAAGTATTTTGTTGATGCCTATGAACTTTGTCTAAATTCTCTCCTTGGTTTGGATGATAAATAAATACGGTAAATAAAGTAAAAACTACAAAAACGCCTAAAAATCAGAAGTGTGATGATACATCAAATATAAATAAAAAGTATCAGTATCTGCAATTCTGGCTATGTATCTAATTGGTATCAGATCCCCAAAATTTATTTCTTACAGAAACATTTAAATAAAACAATTTAAAAAACAGAATCAATTTTAATTAAATTAAAATGTACTTGCTTTACTTACATTTTCTTAAAAAATGGAATGTTAAAAATCACACTCTTTATAACAATCAATAGAATAATCATTGTTGCTACTGCCTCTATCAAACCCGTCTCATAAATGTTGAGGAGCTTCTTTCATATTTCCAATTTGTATTGGAGAACCTGGAATTGATATGCGTCACATTTGGGATCAATAAAGTATTTCAGAATTTAAATTTAAATTTAATTTGAATTTCTTTATGATGTGCCCCCCAACAGGCCCCCCACCCTACCAAACCTTTCTGGGGCCACCCCTGCTAAGATGAGACATTTCCATCTAAACCACAGGAGCCATTTCCTCTTCAATGTCACACACAAGAAAGACAAAGAGAACAACAACACAAGAGAACACTCTGACTTGTGACTATCTTTTTATGTAGAAAGATTTCAGGTTATTTCAAGTATTAAATCCATCAAAACAGACAACATAAACAGGGAGTAGTTTGTCAATTTCCCCCCCTCCAAAAGTCACCATTCTGTCATATTACTGTTCATGACAGATTATATTTTTGCATTTTACAGCAGGAAAAAGAGGAGTGGAAATGACGCAACGTGACAGTTTTTATGACTCAGCAAGTACTTACTGTGCTTCTCCTTGCATGTTGCAACAAATTCTATCTCCCTACCTAAAAAACAAGCGAGGGGAGAAATCGTCTGCATATTTGTCACCTGGTTCCTGTGGACCCTTAGATGTCGACAGCAGTTTCATGCTAACCGGCTCGCTGCTGTAAACCTGTCAGTCAGATTGGCAAATGATGCAAAGTGCAGGCTTTTGGTGATGTCGCCAACTCATCTGAGGGGAGGTGAAGAGCAGCTAACTTTATAATTTAGTGCCAAATTAAAGGTTTACGAAAGTACCAGGTTGTATTGGCGAAAGTCCCGCGTTGGATTTACAGCTAAACGAGGCCTGCGGGTCAAACATCAGCATGCTGGAGGGATGCTGCTAGCTGATTAGCATATTCTCCAACCTCCAAGCCGCTCTCAGGGTCATGTGCTCCCCGAGTCCTCCTGCGTTTGCTTTATGGCACCTGTTTACATAAAACAACTTTATTTGTCCCATCATGCATTGGTTTATAGGAGCCCACGTAGCTGGTTTATTGTCCATCTGGATGCTCTGACCATCACAGTTAATTACTCATGGAACGAATTGCTCCTGCCGCGACAGCACAAATTCTCCTGGAGTCAACGTAATAATAATAATAACAAGAAAAAGAATGCAAATGTATACAACATGTATCTGCTGTAATTGGAAAGGTTTTTTTTTCTCTTGTTGTACAATAAGTTGACACAGTTTTCTATTTTTAGACAGAAGAAGGGGGTTTCCTGTACACAACAGTTTATTTATTTTTATTGGGAAATAGAAATTTAACTTTTTTTTTTTTTTTTTACAAATGTAGTTAAAATTTACATTCAAGTATAATTTTAATTGTTAATATGTTAACAGCTTACATCATGACGCAACAGTGACCACAATGGTTTTATTTGGAAAATTAGATTCTGCATTATGATTAATTAGGATTTACACATACCACATTTTTTTAAATGAATGTGTAAAAATATATTCAAAAGCATTATTCACTTGACACAACATTTTTGACCTGTTAAGACCTGTTTTAACAGGTCATAGTGTCAGGAACATCCTTGGCAGAAATACCATATTTAGTATTTTAACAATTGAACATTAAAAACATTGTTTTGGTGATTTACATAGCAACACAACAGTCCTATGGTAACCACACACTAAGAACTGAGTGATTTTATTTTATTTTATTTTTATCACTGCGCTGTTTTTACACGACGCCCCGAATTCGTTCAAATCAGGGATGTGTCACATGATCTCATTACTTTTGTTTTAATCTGACCGTCAATATTTCATCCAGACTATAAGACTCATCAGTTGTTACAGATATAATATTATCTACGCCATTCATTTATTGTTATTTTGATCACAAATCTTAAGGAAAAACATAAGAAATCCACTGACCTCAGACGCTGTTTTGTAGAATAGTGTAGAAAAGTCTTTTACGCTTCAGTTTTCATGAGAATCTAAAAGGATGATACTTGGTGGTGAATTTGCTTTAAGTAATCAAAAAGTTTATTTCTTTTGCTACTAGACATATCTGAAAATAGCTGAATTTGTCTTTTTTGTAAGCAAGAGAAAGATAAGGGAGGGTGATTTTAGCCAGCTGAGCTGCAGTGAGCAGCAATATTTTAATAAAGTTCATTGCAAAGTTACTCAGTGCTTCAGACAGAGAGAAAAAAAACTCTAAAGGACTTTAAACAGCACAATCAGGAACGTTCTAGGAACGAATCTGTAACTGTTTCCAGTTTACCAAATGCTACTTTTGTTCATTATCCAAATGTAACAAGTAAATGACGGAAATATACTCATTTCCCACTAATTTCTTAAGTAAAAAAAGGGTTTTTTTCACCAAAAAAGATGATGAGAAACACTCCAGTACATGTTTAACAAAATCATAAAACTAGTTGAGATTGTCTGCAAAACTGAACTCAGTTATCAAATAAAAAAATGTAACTAACTGCACGTTAGAGAATTTGAGAAAACGTGAACAAAATATAATTAAAACAGTGATCTGTAGTGGTTATGGAGTTAAAAGCGCTTTATGATCCCCAGTTGAGTAGTTATGCTGCCAAGTTTTAATGAGCTGATAGCGCGACTGACCTTGACTGTTAGTTATTCAGTTTATTGCGCGACACGGCTCACTTAAAAGGCCGTGAAACATTTGAAGGGCTGCACATCCAACAAACCATAAATTATTATTTTTTTCATCAGCTGATCCATTTGATTTTGTTGGTTCCCCCGCATTTCTCGCGCCCAAACGCAGTCAGTCAGTCAGTCAGTCAGAGCCACGTGGTCAAAAGTTTTATTTGTCATTTCGAGGTTTAAAAGTTGGCCTGCTGAATGTCACGCCGTCACTTAATCCCGACATTAAATAAAGAAAATCCTCTATGCCGACACAGACTTGTTGAACTTTTCATAATAAAAGCCCCCCATAGCCAACAGTTCCGGTTATTTCTGAGGTGAAACCGGAGAACATCTGAAATTAAATACACGATACTGGCTTTTGTGTGCGCTAACTGATAAAGTCCTGCCGAATATTTACACTTGACATTTTTCCATACTTCTGCATTGTATTTATTCTGCCGGCTGATATTTCCCTCTGAATCGTTGCAGCTGCCTTTTTTTTTTACGTGATCCAGTAGGTTTTATGGCTGAATTCTGCAGATGATAAAAGTCCTTCACAGAGGTCCTGAGTTTAACCCTGATAAGGACAGCCTGAGTTCATAACTCACCAGTGTCATTTTTTACACACTTATTACAGGCGTAAATGATCGCTGTTAACCAATAAAGTGACAAATCAACAATTGCTTAGCATCGGTTTTTGCAATATGAGTATGAACAATTCCACGTTTATAATCTTACACATAACTCCTGTGGAACAGCTAATACACTCAGCTATTGCTCCCCTATAGACGAGATTTTCCACTGCACTGAAACGGATAGCTAGAAATGAATTATGATTACATTATGATTATGTGAATAGAACAGAGTGCGATTTCAGACTGAATGTAATGGAAGTCCAGCAAATCTCTTTCACCTAGAAATACCTGAGCAGAAGGTGTGCAGGTGTGGCGGGTAGAACGTGTATTATGGGCCTCGGGTCATCGGGATTTATTTTAAAAGGGAAAGTTAATGCATGTTATCAGAAAGTGTCACCATATCATGATTAGTCAATATGTAATGATTTTACTGTATTTTATAGAGAGATTAGCCCGATTTCCCTTTTTTTGTTTGTTTTGTAAAATTGAACTGGTGACAAACATTTCATTTGATTCTCTTTAGGAACTAAAATAAACAGCATTCAATATGGTTTTTGTTCATTAATTATTTATATTGACGCAAAGTCCAACCGTTTGTGTGCAACAACAGTTACTTTGGTTTCACTCATTTAAAATGGATACAAATTTTGGACATTTTAAAACTTCTTGAGCATCTTACATTAGCGCGATTAGCAGAATTAGCATATTTAACCATGCTAACATCAGCGTTTCCTTGAGAAGGCTCTTACCTTTTCTACTATGTTCAAAAGACATTCCCAACTCCAGAAAGCTCCATAAAAAGAAAAGGCTGGAAGCTTAAAAGACTGAAATAACAGGCCAGCTTTGCCGAAGTTTGTTTAACCTTCAGAGTATTTGCTATAATTTGGCTAATGGTTAATTTGCTCCTGTGCCAGTTTGACCAAACTTCCTTAAGTGGGGTGAAAGGTTACAGGTATTTCAGCAAAGCATAAATGTACTTTTAGATTGCCCCAACTTTAGCTATAAATAGGCTTTAGCCTCCAAAATCTCTTATAAGTATGCATAAAAATATAATATGCCAACAGATTAGTATTTTATAAACAAAAAGCCAACTGCTCATAACCTTCCAACCGAAGCCCAGCTGTAAAAAAAAAATCTGTACTACCACTTTAAGATCTTGACATCCTTTCTCTTATCTAAACCTGAATTATGTCTATAAATATTTTATGTCTTCTCTACATGTAAAAATGGTCTCTAGCGTAATATGAGGGCAAATTCTACCTCTTTACCTCTTCAGCTGCATGTTTTTGTTGCTTTGCCTGCATTGTAATTAAGTGGTTTCAGAATGTCATTCATCTCTCTACAAACCTGTTGTTACATCAGTGAACACAGGAATGTTGCGAACACAGGAATGCTTCATGACTTCGTTCAGCACACCAATGCTACACTGCAAAAACACCAAGTCTTTCCAAGTAGTTTTGGTTTAGTTTCGAGTGCAAATATCTCAGCGCACTTGAAATAAGGCAAAACTAACAAGTAACTTCAACAAGAGATATAGGTTGTTTTAAGTAAAAAAAAAAGACAAACAAAAAAAACACCTCAATATTGATGAAAAAGGATCAGTTTCATTCGCAGAATTCACTTTTAACATGGGAGAAATGTCTTGTATTAAATGGAATAATAATTGGAACTAGCACTTTTTAATCAATATTAAGGAATTATTGACTCTAAGCAAACTCTTAAGTCTTGCTTAAAAGTTACTAGTAAGTTAGTTCTGTCTCATTTCAAGTGTACTAAGATATTAGCAGAATAAATTAGACCCAAATACAGATAGTACATTGCTCTTTTTCAGGGTGACATCCTCATCATCAGTCATGTGAAATCTGCTGCAGCAGCTGTCTGACCCTCAAATTAGCTAAATGTGTCACGTTGAGTAGAAAAAATCATCGCAAGTTGTAACAACCGAACACAACAGACAGACCATATTCAAAAGATGACAAAGCAGTACTTTAAAAATAGCATTTTTTTTAAATGTACAAATATTACACAGCTTTAAATACTGAGTATTAGCTTAGGCAAATAATAATACATTTAAAATGCTACATTGGAATCCAAAATATTCAGATGTGAAAATAATTTCAGATAATAAAAAAAATGCTTGTATTCACAGAAACCTATATATGAACTTACAGAAGACAGGTAGTATGTACAATGATTTTGGAAACATTAAATAAACATCAGACGCCCCAACACAGCGGGCCTTATGAGAGCATGTGTGACAGTTTTGTCCGTAGTCTCCATGGCGACAGGCAGTGTATTTTACAGTTTGTCATTGGATAATCAACACCTTACCACAACCTGAGAAGGAATGACCAATTACGAAATGTGTCATGCGAATACAGTTGCATTAAGTATTGCACCAGCTCACAGGAAAACCCCCACCGACAAAATCAGAACTGCGTCGCTCTCTCGTGCTCCATCTTTTCGTCTCTGGACATGGCGGGGTTGTCGTACGTAGCCAGGCTCTTCCTGCTGGCCCTGGAGATCCTCTCCGCCTCTTCGTCCTTTCGGCAGCAGCTGCTGCACTTGCAGCAGCAGCAGCAGTATCTGCTGCAGAAGAACATGGAGGTCGTCACCACTTTGTCCCACGGTGCCATGGAGTGCAGGGGCCGGGGCAGGAAGTCCCAGCTGCGGAGAACCTTGGGTAAGAAGCGGGGGCATCGCGACTGCATCACGTTGATGACAATCACGAATATGACGAGGGCCGCGATGGGCACGCCGACGCCGACCAGGTACTGCCAGCCGGCGATGGACAGTCCAAACACGGCCAGGGGGAACAAAAAGAAGCACAGGATGAGGTAGAGAGCTGCAAACCAGCGGTATTTGGCGGTTTTGTTCCCCAGGCCTCTGGCTAATCTGATGGGCACCCGCATGAAGGGGATCGGATACCACAGGATTATCCCCATGATGTTGAAGAAGAAGTGGCAAAGAGCAATCTAGGCAAGAGAAAACACACATTACATACACGCGTTAACAAATAAGCAATATTAAGCACAAGATAAGTGTGAGGAGCTGATCAGAGGGGCAGTATTGTGTGTTTTCCAGCCACATGGTGCCATTTTAAAGCACAATCAAGTAACTGTTACCTTCAGTTGTTTTAAAAATGCTATCCAGAATGGATGGGTAGAAATGCCATTACTTTCGCTGCAATATTTTGATGGGTTTTTTTACAGACATTTCACTCTCAATGTTGTTGTCATGAATTTCTTCCCTCCTATTTTTAGATGTGATCATATTTATAATTGATCACTCTGGTAAATTTGCCTTGCCAGTCACAATAAAATCAAGCATAAACCAACATGACATTGTTGTTGGAGCACCGCAGCCAGCATACCTGCAGCGAGCTGCCTAGCTTGTCTCCAGTGCTAGCCATTGCGGCCAGTATAGCGGTTGTTGTTGTGCCGATGTTTGATCCCAGGGTCAGCGGGTAAGCTCTCTCAAGGGAAATGACACCAATACCTGGAAAATGAAGATAGACAAGATTTAAGTTTGGATGTAGAATTAAACAAAAAGAATTTAAGTGGAGGCGACTTACCGACAAGAGGTGTTATAGCCGATGTGAAGACGGAGCTACTCTGAACAATGAAGGTCATCCCTGCTCCCACCAAAATTGCAATGTAGCCAGTAACCCACCCAAAGGGGAAGGGAAAGTCTGAAACAGAACGACAAGTTTGGATCAAATGAGCTGGTAGCGAATGATGATTAGCACCAAAAAGAAAAGTATTGGCAAAGCAGGATCTGTGCCTGAGCTCTCTGAGCGACGCTCCAGTACCGTCGGACCTGGAGTCCAGCCAGGAGCAACAGGAGGGCTATGCCTGTGCTGCTCATCAAGCATCACCACGACGACACAGGTGCGCTGACTATCAAACAGGCTTCACAAAGCATGTGAGCGTGTGGCGCTTAATGCCTGTACCTGTGTTGAGCACTTTCTTGATGACCACAGCCACCTGTCCTTTGAGCATAGAGTTGAGCAGCTTGACAATGAGGATGAGGCAGGTGCAGAGGACGAGCAGAGAGAGAGCCAGCAGAATCAGGCCTATGGCGAGGTCTGGCAAGTCAGCATAGACGAAGATGTGCTTGCCTGCAAAGAAGTGTCAACATTTACAATGAGCTACCTCACTGTAGACTCTCTTAGACGTTTCAAGCTTTTGAGACGACTGGAAGTGCGTATTGCGCAAGAGAAAGCAATAAAAAATGAAGCACACAAAACCAAACAAGTGATTTACTTTAAGCGTGAGCAGAATACTTTGAGTAAGTGATCCACGTA
Organism: Micropoecilia bifurca; assembly: GCA_903067075.1. Lineage (NCBI taxonomy): Eukaryota > Metazoa > Chordata > Actinopteri > Cyprinodontiformes > Poeciliidae > Micropoecilia > Micropoecilia bifurca. Next base: position 25,019 of record CAEGAF010131396.1, read on the forward strand.
ATGGACTTGTGCTAGAGAAAGGCTGCATGAAAAGACTTATTCAGCAAGATGGATACTGAATCCGGGGCATAAACCGAGCCACTGCAGCATCTCAAAGGTTGGCATTGTCCAGACATCAGAGGAGCCTTTTCTTGGCCAAATAGCCCGCTTACGTTTCACTGAGCTTTAGTGGATCAGGTTGTCCCGATTGCTTTGTAGTAGTCCCTCAACCACCCACCATCCCCAAAAAAGAAGGGAATAAAAAAACCATTCAGGGAGGCATTACATCTCTCAAGGTAGTTGGTATATGTCTGGTTCATCTCAGCCCAGGTCTCGTTTCCCTCCATCCAACAGACTTGGCCTGCAGAGCAGCTCTCCACGGTGGCATTCCAGAAAGTCTGAGACATGTCCAAAAAAAGGAGGGAACACAGTAAGCAATCCAGCAGTAGACAATCATCTTCCTGTTATAGCAAACAACATTAATTCCTTTTAAAGAACATGACCTCATAGAATGGAATCGCTGTGGTCACAGATCGGGAAGGACAATATCAGTGATTTAGAGGAAAGATAATGGACTCTATTATCCTTCCAAGACTCTATTTTTTGGGACTGATTTTTCTTCATGTGCTTAAGTAATTGTTAATTTCTTACCGTGTTTTTTTCTATCTTGCACCATCTTTTGACCAGACTCTTGTTCTTAGCAGCGTCATTGCCAGTTGCGATGTCAGTAATCACCGATTTGTCCAGCTGAGAGGAAAAGGAAGTGTTTCATTTGCCCGAATCTTTAGCAGTAAATCCAAGCCCTCCCATCTCGACTCATTTTGTCACCTGGATGATGGAGCTGGTGAGGGGGTCCGTGATGACCTTCAGCAACTCGGGCGCGTCCTCTCCGGACTCGATGTTGAAGGACTTGATCACGAGGTCGGTGAGTTTGAAGAGGACGCCCGTCGCTGCTTCCAAAGGCAGAAGGATTAGCACGGACAGCCAATTGAAGAAGTCGTGGACGGTGGCGCCGGCGAACGCCCTAAAGGTAAAGAAAACAATGCGATAAACACTTTTGCTGGAGGTAACCCTTTGTATTTTATTACTTCCTGGTTCCTGTTTACCTGCGGAACTCATTTCGGTCTCCAGCTTGCATCATAGCCACGATGGTGTTGGTGACCGACGTGCCGATGTTGGCCCCCATGATGATCGGTACTGCAGATTTGACGTCCAGCACTGAACAAAAGCAGAAGCATTAATTGATGGGTATCGATAATCCTGCTGGCGATAATTACTTTTTGCTTTGATAAATAAGTTCAATGTTCTGCGATTCAGAAGCAGGATCAGATGACCTACATGTGTTTTCAGAGCTAACATGTTACCAAAAAGTTTTGTTCATAAAAACCAATCAAGTAATAACTTATAACACTACTTCATAATTGTTATTTTCCTCACAGGGCTTTTCCAATTTAAATCAGCCAGTTTGGCCGTTATTATGCCATTTACAAAGTAGACAGAGTTACGGTTTCAAAGCTATTTAAGTTTTCCACTTTCCAGTCTTTTTCATGAGATGTCTAAGAAAGTGAAATTAATAATGGAATATTTCTGAGGCTGTGTGAAATACGCAGCAACACAGCGTTCATTGGTCCTCTACTACTTGTTGCTTCACACAAACGAGAAAAGGTTTTTCTTAAAAATGTGGATGTTTAGAAATATTTATGGTGGTCCAAAACCAAGAATTCAACCTAAAGTGTTGCACAGCTGACTGTGGAGTCTGCCTGTCCAGACAGCCAGACTAACATCAGCCCAGTATCACTTTATTAAGAGAAAAGGCATTTTACCTCAACGGTGTCATTCAGTGAGACCCTCATAGCGACGGTCCTTGTCTTACTTACATCCTGAAGACACCATGCTGACCACAATGGACGAGGAGGTGCTGGAGCTTTGCACCAGCACTGTGACTAACACCCCGATCACCAGCCCAGCCACAGGGTTGGATAACACAGCGCTGTCCTTGAAGATGTCCCCAGCTGCTCTGCCTGTACATACACAAACCTCAAAGTTCAATAGGGAAGTACTTCATAGGCTACACACCACCAAAATACCCTATTGTCTAATATAGAGCATAAAGGGGCAAAGACGGAACACAATGAGTCATAGTGACCCACGGCACTAATTTGGTTTTCACCTCCGACTAGCTGGAAAGCAGAGCTGAGAACATCCAGCGAGCAAATAAACAGGTAGAGTAATCCGAGCAGCAGAATCAGCTTCACGATGGCAGTCAGCACTCTCATTATCTTCCCTCGAGTATCAAGCTCTGCGCGGCAGGAAAGAAAAACAAAACACTGAGTCAGAGTCAGCTTTTAGATGAAGGAATGGGATAAGATTGGCGAGCTGCCTCACCTGACCACTTGATCCCGGTGTCTTTGAGTTCTGGGAGATCCCAGGGATCTTCCTCAGGAGGCTCCTCATTCTCCAGGTCCAAGGTGGAGTAAGGTGGTGGTATTTCCTTATCTGTACCCTTAGACTTGTCACCTAATGAAAGACAAGCAGAGGGATTGGAAAACACAGGTGTTAATGACAGCTTGGAAGACTTTAGACATAGCCAAAAAAAAAAAAAAAAGCGCCTACTCATGGTGGAGGACGAGTCGTTCCCCTCTTGTGGTCTCGGTGCCATGACTGTTGGAAAAATGACGAGAAGTGGACAGAATGAAGTCGAATGAATGGATTGAAAAGAAACACACAGCAGACCTGATATGACCGGGGTTTTGGTCATCACATTCATTATTGCTACGCTACAGAGCGATATGAAAACCTGTTGAGCTGGCAGTGGTTGTTGGTTCATGAAAAAAATCCAGACGAGGTGATCTTGTCATTTTCACAAGTTGTTTTTCATGCTGTTTTTAATGTTGTGATATGAACTACCACCGTTAGCCAGGTGTCCATTATTAGATGCACTCATGTTTTTATCTGGAAAAATCTAAATTTAAAGTTATAAGAAAAGTTTTGGGGAAATGTTATAATACTACTTATCCAATAGCATTGCTGACCTTTGACTTTTTGATTCATATTTTGACTCATCTTTATTATGAATTGAGAAGATTTGAATATAAATCTTTTCCACCAGGAACACAGTTTTATATTTTAAGTTAAAATATATTTGTACTAAAGTCTCTAATGTTGACTAAATGCCATCAAAACTTGCTGGTGCTCATCTCAGTCCATTTTCTAAAAAAGTTCGAACTCTTTAAAATATTTTTCTGGAGTAAAGAATGACAATCTGTTCACATAAAAAGTAATCTGTCATCAGTCAGAGTAATTTTAAAATGAAAGAACTCCCAATTTCTACTGAAACATCTTCCTATAGGGGTGACCAACATTGCTTTGGGGTTGGTTGTCACAAAGTGTTAGAGTTTCCTTAATGGTTCATTATTACATTTAACTATAATTAATTGGCAAAAAATTATTTATTTATAATAAATAAATAAATCAGCAACTTGTATTTTGATTTGTCCTTATACATTGTTAAAGAATCATTCAGTTATTATCAGTTCAAGAGTAAAAAGTGTGACAACATCAGGAGTATGAGACACAAAAGTCTCTTTATGTTGTAACAGTCGAGATTTAAAACCAAAAACAATCATAATCATCATCAAAGAAATAACCTCGCATGCATTTCTTAAGCTCAGAATCGTGAATAAGGAAGTTTCCTTCTCTAAAAGTCTTAACCCCGTTTCGTTCCGGTGTCTTTAAGCTAAAGAAACGTCAGATTGTTCTCACCTGCAGAGGAGCGCCTGTGTGTCTGGAGCCGCCGTGTTCACCTGGGTTACCTGACGCTTTGCTCCCAGGCGTCGCGCCGCTTTTATAGAGCCAGCTGCGGCGCGCGCGCGCCCGCAGCGCTCGGTTCAAAGGTCGCGCACCTCGGGCCAGAGTAGAAGCGGGAGAAACTGCGCAGCAGCAGCAGCAGCAGCAGCGTACACCGTACGCCGCCTGGCTGATAACAGGGCCAATAATCTGATTAATAATAGTTACTAACTTCGCTGACACTGACGCTGCATGCTGACAAAAACGACAGGAGGAACTTCCTTTGAATCATCTTCCAGTAACATGACCTTCATAGGAAACCTCACTGTCTCTTAATAAGGATAGAAATTACCAACACGGAGCAGTTATAAATGTTTAGTGTGGCTTGGAAACGTTTGGAACCTCAGGTGGTGTCATAAAGGAAGCTGCCCTCTGGTTGCTGGAAAAGGAACTATTTTTAACACTTAAAGTTGAACGAAAAGTTACTTGCGAGTTTCCTGCAGTGACTTTGCTTATAAAACAATTACTTTTCATTATACATTTATTACTTCTAAGCAAGTGTGCGGTCAAGATACTGCCTTAAAGATTTCCCCAGATTTTATTTTACTGTCACACTTAAAAAGTTTTCAACAAATAACAATAATAATAATAATAAGACAAAGAAAAACTGATTAAATGCAATCATTTTTAATGATGTTTTTATTTATTGAGCAAAAACAAAAAGCTATCCAAACCAGTGTGGCTCTTTGTGAAAATGTAATCCACCACCTTGTTAAATAAAATGTATAATTAACCACGCGCTTTGGGTAGCTGGAAATAAAAACAACAGTGGAACTGAACCTTTCTAAAAAAAAATATGAAGCTGGTTTAATGATCTCAAAAGCGACATATCATTGCCCGATTTGGAGAAAATGAAAGAACAGATGAGTAATACCGTAAATAAGTATTTCTCATTTACAGTATTTTTTTCCTTTTCTTTGTTATTTTGTTTGCATTTCCTTTTAACTCATGTAAAGCACTTTGAATTGCCTTGTTGCCGAAAATGTGCTATATAAATAAAATTACCTTAACTCATCTGTAATATATATAAATAAGGTTTTCAGTGTAAGAAAACCTTATTTATATATTATACTGAGCTCTGTAGCTCAGAGAATACACTTTAAAATACTGCTGTTAGTTTATAAATCACTGAACGGTTCAGCACCACAATACATTAAACTTCTGCTGGTGTATCAATCTCCCAGGCCTCTCAGGTCTGCTGGTTCTGCTGGTTGCAGAACCAGGTCTGCTGGTTCTGCTGGTTGCAGAAGGTCTGCTGGTTCTGCTGGTTGCAGAACCAGCAG
>CAEGAF010131450.1:0-17764 GCA_903067075.1 Micropoecilia bifurca
TGTGTGTGTGTGTGTGTGTGTGTGTGTGTGTGTGTGTGTGTGTGTGTGTGTGTGTGTGTGTGTGTGTGTGTGTGTGCCTGGGCTTGAGCATTCCCAGTGCAGGAGATGTTTTCACAGCCCTGGCATAACTCGGCAGATACTGGAAACACTTTGAGAGTTGTGCAGATAAACAGGCAAAAGCACACCATGTAAATAAATTTGGCTTATTCGAAGACACAAGTTGTTTTAATAGTTGTCTTAAATGGTATAAATCATAATTTTTTACAACTTTATCTTTTTAGTTGTTTTCAGGCTTGGAGTTCATAATATTTATATTCATTTTCAGGACCAAACTAAAACAAAAAATGTATTTAATAGCATAAAAAAGTAAGCGCACAGCATGCGAGATTGGAGTCGAAGCCTATCAGAGAGTGTTTGTAAGCTGTTAAGAACGCCAAATACCAGGTTTGAATGATGCATACCGAGCAGGACACTTGAAATCTGATCACTCTGTAATGCCAGGTCTCATTATATTGTATTTTTTGTATATTATTCGGGCAAATACAAAAAATGCCCAAATAAGAGAGTGAAGAGAAGAAGAGAATATATATTTTCTCCTGTCTCTGAAGGGAGATGTGCCAAATGCGTGGCCCATTGCTACTCAACACATTATTCTGAAGAGACTGTCTCTGATGCCATCAGCAGAGATTTTGCCCTGACAGAGGACACAAAAAGTGAAAACTGTTTTCTTACCTGATAAACTGGCCGCTCAAAAACAATGGCTGCTGGCGCCTCTGTGGTCCAGTCGTTCACTCATCCTATCTGTCCTGACTGTGACATGAGTTGTGTTGTTCCCTCTTCCATCATCTTTGTCTTGTTTTTTCTCTTAAGTCAAAGATTATAATTGGTTTATGATCCCTGTATAAAACGAGTTTCCAATAGAGAATATGAATCCTCACTTACATGCATCTCAACTGCATTTTAATAGATAATCCATATATGGCTCAAAAGTGCTACTTTATCCATTTCCTGTCGCCAGGAAGGCAGTGCATATGTTTGAAAAATTAAGGAATATGTTTAATTTACAATGTAAATATTCTGTTCTGTTTTCTGTGAGAGATTTCCTGTTTCTTTCCATGTGCTACGTCATCATCCATGTTTTAGCTCATGTTTCTGGCTAAAAATATCTAGAAAAATGATTTATTGTGTATAAATTTTGAGATGTTTGGCCTTTAAATTAAATTTATATTCAGCAAAAAATGCTCATTTAAGTCCATACTACGTGGGAGTATATTGAAAACTTTTGACACCAAAGTTTAATGAAGCAATTTCAAAGTAAGCTCAAACAAGATGAATGACATTGTCAAGTGTTATACCTGAGCGATATCTGTGAAAAGTCTTCACTTGATGATCAACAGCATGTGTGAGAGAGATGGTGTATGTGTGTGGCTGCCGTAATGAAGTTGTTAGTTAAAGTGGCCCCCACCCCATGGGACTGGCTTAAGCTGTGTGTGATTGCTTAGGGATCGGACAGACACACACACACACACACACACACACACACACACACACACACACACACACACACACACACACACACACACACACACTTATCATTATCAACACATACACTCAGAGTCATTACTCCATTACGCACATGGACTATTGATTTTCTGCCATCTTTCCATCAGGTGCGAGCTTGCCAGGGAATATGGGAATGAACGCCTGGCTAGGAAAATAAAACTGTCACTCCTCCTTTCCTCTCTTCCTCCCTTCTCTCCTTTATTACAGACAGATGACAGGTCAAAGCTGCTGCCGTTCACTCCATTGTTTTTCCTTCGCCCGTCATTGCTCAATCACTTCTCGCTTTTGGATGTCTTCATCTAATAAATCTTTGCATCTGCTGATGTCTTTCTCCATCTATACTGTTCCTGTCTGTTTCTCGTCTGTTGAACTTTTTCACTTCAGCACATTTGTTTGCCGAAGGACTTCACCTCCTCTGTGATCTTCTATACATCCCTTCGCTTGCTGGCTTCTTCCCGTCACTTCCTCCCTAGCAGTGATAGATTCAATCCTCTGTTTTCTTTTCCCTTTCCCCCTCTCGTCATCCCTCTTTCCACAAGTCTCTAACACTCAGCACAATCAATCAGCTGGCACCTCTTCCCTCCATCCATACATCCCTAAACCCCTTAGTCCCCTTTGTCATCCCTCTTTCCGCAGATTTTCTCCACCTTCTTCCCTCCCTGCTGTTCCGTTCCGTCCAGTGGCCCCACTGCCTTTTTCCCCCTCTAATGTTATTCTTCTTTTCTAATATTAAACTCGATGTCATCACCCTTTTCATCTCATTTTAGCCTGTGCCCATTTTTATTTATATTTTGTTTCTAAAGCATTGTGATGTGTTTTAAAACAGGATTTTGGGATTCTATCTGACTTCTACAGACTGATTCCTTTAGATCCAGAACAACTTTGCTAAAAATATATAAAGCGGTGCCAGCTGAACTATTGCATACTTTTAGTTACGTTCGAATGAATCGGATCCTCAGACAAGCCTCAGAATGATCCTTTTGTGGCTATATTAGCATAATGCTACAGAGCTGGTAAATCTTCCAAGAGGAAGGTGGGTGGCACAATGGATGGCAGAATGTAACGGTGTTTTGAAAAGGCTGCTTCCGTCAATTCTGTTAGTTTGGGTGTGAATGTTAGTCTCAAACATCTGTTTCCAAGGAAAAAAATCTCTCCATTAAGAAGCTTTTTGCCATGAATGGTCATTAATCGATGATTATCACAAGCAATAGTTGTTAATTATTTGTAGCTGTAAATATAGATGTGTATGTAGAAGATTGAGAAAACGCATACCGAACGGCTCAGTAATATAAATTTTAAGATGAAAGACACTTTATGAACATCAGTCAGTCTTCCTGCTGCTTCCTGAGTCTCCTTTTCGCCATTTCCAGAGTTTGTTCCCAGTTATTTCCTCAATAGTTTAATAGTTTATCTTCTTAAAGTCTGAACAAAACAAACATTTACCCTTTACGTTTTCCTTTTCCTCACTAAAATACCACAGAAGAAGTTGATGCGGTGTAGCAGCGGACTGTTCATCAAGTCTGAGTAATTTTAGTACTTTAGCTGTTTGTTTAAACTTTAAGTTCTTTCAAAAAGCATCTATGGACAAATCTACAATGATTCTCTAAATATGAGATGCATTATTTTTGGGACTGACAGCTTAAAGATCCAGAGAAATCCTTGACCTCTTCACATCATCTCTTCTTGTTTTATTCCTCTTAAAACTTTTAATTATGCCTCTTCCTCCTTTCATATTCCTCCGCTTCTCCTCCCCCTCTCTCTACTCCCCTGCTCATGACTCCTCTACTTTGCTACCTTCAACTCTTTCTCTTTCACTCACTCTCCTCTCCGCTTCACTTTATCTCTCCCTTCTTCACCTCCCATGACTTCTCCCTGCTCACCTCTCCTCCCTAAGAGGAGGAAGCGGGATCAGAGGATGTAATTCACTGACAAGGGTATCTATATTTAATATTAATGGTCACGTAGGACCCTTCACTCTCAAACCTATACACAATTATAGACACACAAGCGTAGTAGTGCCAAATAAAAGGTGATCAGAGGCTGTGGAAGGTGTTATGTTGTAGCCCTCAGGATAGACGCCTTGTGGGCACATACACACACACACACACACACACACACACACACTTAAGTGTGCAGCACTCTGCGCTCCAGGATGGATGTGGCATCATTAGGCAGAGGAGTGTGGCCGTTCTCAGTAGAAACGGCCATGCCGGCGGTACACATCAATCTAGCGCTGCACGCTGCCTTCTTCTGCCTCTCTCTCTTTCTGCCTTACACACACACAAACAGATGGAGTGGATGTAGCAACACAGAGCAACGTAGGTTTTCTCTCCAAGTACAAACGTATACCTGCAAACAGTGTGGGCCTTATATGTGCTGCTGTATTCTTCTTTGTGTGTCAGGTCACCTCTTTCTCACACATTCACATACATTTTATCCGAACTATTGATTTTCCTAATTTAAAATATATTGGTGAAAAGGGCAAAGACGAAAATATTATATTATTGTTGGTCATAACCAAGTTTATCCATCATGTTATTTCTACGTTAACTTTTCTTCTGAAGAAACTCCTGTAATGTATATGAAACACATTTTGTCTGAAACCTATTTAAAATATTCATTTTGACCTGTGAGTGACCATAACATATTTTTCAGGAGCTTGAAGCTGATGGCCAAATTTAGTAAGAGAAACATAAATGTATTCACCTAAAAATGTTGTGTATTAAATGACTTGGGTAAAACAGCCACTACTTATTTCAAGAAAATGAATCATAAAGTTTGAAGAAGCATTTATTTAATTTATAATAATACAGTGTTCTAATAGCACCCAATAACCTGTTCCTCCCTAAAGCAATTGTTTATATTTATTTTAAACTGAATTGTCTTTGAATAATGTCTTAACTCCATCTTTACAATTTCACACCACTAGTAATTAAAGAAAAACTCTTGCTTTAATTATAAAAAGCATGCTCCATTTCATAGGAAAAGTCAGAATTTCTGGAAGCGTTTTTTTCCTTACCATAATCAGTGCTGGTTTGAGTTGACAGCTTGTAAAAGTCTGTTAATGTGTTCGCAGAGGTTGTCGGTGTGCATTTGAAATGTCTTGTCCAAGGACACAAAAGACGGAAGTAGCAGAGGTTTGAACCAGCAACCTACCAGTCTCAGGACAAACTCCTACCTCCTGAGGACCTCACTCCTTTTCGACCAAAAATCTAATGTTGTAATCTTTGTCAGTGTTTCTCCAGACTTGCACACAGTAACTTAACCATGGTAGCACCATACCAGCGTATGAAGAGTTTATTACATGTTTTGCTCTGAACAAAACTGAACAACTTTTAGAAAGTTTGTTTGAATTTGATTATTATCTATGCTCATTTTCATAAATTAGCAAGAAGATTGCCTTTTTGTAGCTTTGTAAAAGGCAACTCTTGCATGTGATCTTTTATCGCTTTGATTCTCTTTTAATATTTAAGATAAAACAGGAGACATTGACTTATAGTTAGAAAATATATATATATATATATATTGTCTTTCAGTTGTATTCGCATATTTAAAAAAAATATAGTGGAGTAAAATAAAAAAATAAAAATTCCACGCACACAGTGCTGCATAAACATTGCGATCAGAAAAGTTTTATCTCGTTGTGTGCGCTTCAGGTGCCTTGACGTGCCTTCGTGTTTTTTGTCTGCTAATGATCTCCATATCAGAGTTGTTGAAAATAACAAGCGTCTAAAGCAGATACCATCTGCCCGTGGGCTACACAGACAGATTTTACTGTGCGTGTGTCTTTGTGTGTGTGTTGTCTCCTTGGCTCCCATTGATTTGTGGGGGATCATACTGTATCAAGTACCAGAACGCTCTGGGATGGGAGCAATATTTAAATGAAAGAAGATGTGTGTGTGCGCGTGTGTGTGTGTGCGTCCATACATGTAAGTATCCACCTGTGTTTGTGCGTGCAGATTAGCCTAGTCGCTTCTGAACGGAACAGGAGCGGTGGTGGCGGGGCACGCAGGGAGCAGAGTTTTTCTCCGCTCCTCAAGCCGACAGATGAATAGAGGGCCCCTATTGGGAATCAATGGTAAAACTCGAGCCATTGAACAACTGTCCGCCTTTTCAATTGTGTCCCGTTTGAGAAACAATTTGACAATAACGTCAGCTTGAGAAAAAGGACATACAGTCAATATGCAGGGAGAGCTGTGTGAAGGACAATTTACAGAGCATCATCATCTATCTGTGAGCGAGTGTGTGTGTGTGTGTGTGTGTGTGTGTGTGTGTGTGTGTCCTTTGTCCTATAGTGTTTTCTTTTGGACAAAACCAACAACAGATCGCTGTCTCCCCTTCAATGATAAACACCTCCCAGAGTCATTAAAACAGAGTTAGTCGGTGCATACACTGAATTTTACAGACGTATAGATTCAACGAATCAGAACTACAAAAAGTAAAGCGTAGTTTACCGTTAGATGAACCAATAAGGCTTTTCCTGGCTGATATCAATGTCCTGTTTTAGGTTTAAATCAGAGGATTTTAATAGCCTCTGATTTTCTTTGTTTTCTAAAGATTTAAAACATAAAGGAGCAAAAGAGAAGTGATGCAGAGGTTTTCATTAGACCAACCAGTTTGTTTCCTACAGGAAATCACATTGTCAACTCAGAAGATAAAAGAGCAACACAAACGGATGATCAAATTTGACAAGACTTTCACTTCCCCACAGCAATCAAACTCTGCTCCTATTTGATGACCAGATGTCATCAAAAAGTACCATTTATAAAGCCATCCGTCCTCCAGACATTTGTGAGTCTATGACGCTGAAGGGCCTCTTTTCCATCACCCTAATCTGGAATTCCTTCCACAAATTTTTCACCAGGTGTTTTGCTGGACCATTCCAAAACATTAAGTACATTCAACCAGTTGAACCGTGTCAGTTAAATTAGAAGATCAATTTAAGCCTAAATATGAACCTGAGTGGAATAAGTGATGTTGGGATTTTTTTGTCAATTCCTAACCTTTACGCAATTTTAATATCAAATTTGAATAAAGTAGCAATTTATATGCCGTTGGAGGATCAGCTTAAATACTGAAAATTGTGGGAGCTCTTAGATTTGTTGCATTTAGTAAATGGGGGAGCAGCCAATCATCAATTACAGCCAGACATGGGAACATTTGACAATTTGACTATTTAATTCTGGAGATTAAATAAAATTTACTTTGAAAAAAGACAAAATGCATCTGTGTGTGGGTGGCCAGACTTGACATTTTTAGGAATCTTAAGAGTCATCTGCTTATAAATCAAATACTTTCTATTGCACTGCTGTGCAAAAAAAAAAAAACTAAGAAAAAAAAAAGAAAATCAAACAATATGTTGAAATGAAACTGAATATTAAGTTTTCGATTCAACATGACATTTTTTCATCCTAAAAATCTGGGTGAATTTAATTGCCATAGGCATCTTCAAACTTGTTTTACTTTCACAAACTTTTTTGCCTCGAACGTACAAACCGTATCATATTTTAATGCTGAAACAGTTGATGTGTGTGCCTTGTGTCTGTGTGTGTTGCAACTCTGTTGTTGATTAAAGCAGGGGCCACAAGAGATGTGCCCCCCTCCCATCCATCAGTTTGATAAGTCCCTGAAAAGGTAACATATTGCCTGGGACACACAGAAATGGCCAGGGATATCAATTTTCAGCTGTCCAATGTAACAACACTTCTGCTGTCAATTGCACAATGTGGATAACTAAAAAGGGAACAACGTATAAAATAACAGCACGATTCCAGTGCAGAGATACAAGCGCACAATCAACCCAAAAATGTCTGATGGGAGAGAGGAGGACAGGGGTGAAGGTTAAAGCCACAGTTTGTGTGAGCGCAGACGGTTTTACGTTTGTATTTTTTTCATTGTGTGCAGTGTAGGTACTGCAACACAAAGAATAACATGTTTCCATACAATTTTTTTTATTTTTGACAAACTAATCTGATCTGCACAAACCACTTTGCCTCTCCTTCCTGTAGGTGTGAATCTTGCAATTTGAAAATCTTATCTTTTTTTCAGCTGTGACCAAAAACATAATAAATTCAATCTTGGGGCTCCCTCAGGCATTGTAAGTTTATTTATAGGTCCTCACACTGTAACCTATCAGGACCCAGACGGGCCGTGTCTGTCTCATTAGCCGTGAGCGCAGCGGCCAGGCCTCTGTTCGCGTGTGGATCAATAACCTGCCCAGAGCTGCGGATGAACCGGGTCCAAGATGGGGGTCAGGGTTTTTCACCCAGTGTTAAGGAAATAAGAGGATAAAAGCATGACAAAAAGAGCAAGACAGATATACACCGAGGGACACAGAGACGAGGGGGGGTTGAGTCAGGACTTAAAAAGTCTAAACTAAGTTAAAAAAAGGAAATCATGGAATTCAGATAAATTTAACATCTTTAAGCATTTGATGGACTAAAAACTTTCATCTGAGACGGCCTTGTTGTTGAATCTTAAGAAACACCTCAGTTGTTAAACCTTCGTCAGGTTTTCTATCATTATAGTTAATAAACTGCTTCTTCCTTTTCCACCACAAATACAAACACACACACAGCCCCTCCTACACACAGCTCCAAGCTTTGCTCTCTACATAATTGAATCAAATTTTCCTGCAACCAAAAAAAAAAAAGGAACAAGCGTCAGCATTTTCTCGCGCGTTTTGCATGGCCATTGATTGTCCTTCATGCTCCTCTCTGTAGACTAACTATAATGGTACAAATTACTCCGTGGCTCAGACCGACCTGACCAAAGACACACATGCAAGAAGTTGCGCATTTTCATTTCCTTCCGCCTCTTTACCTTTGTGATAATATTTTTCTAACTTGGGAATAACCCCATCACACTCATACATGCACATATATGTGCAGTCCTATTGTCATGATAATGGATTCCATGTTGCTGGCTTTAGGGTCGGGAGGTCAACATAAGCTTCTTAATGGACTGTGAAATAACCTTAACTGCATTAACCTCTCAGATCTCTCACCAACACATTCACACACACACACACACACACACACACACACACACACACACACACACACACACACACACACACACACACACACACGTCCATCTAGTTTCATACAAATAAGTGTGCACATGCAGACACGAACAGCTCCCCCTCGCACTCAAACACACACACAAAGCCCAGGAGCGATTAGATTGGTCTTTAATTGGCAGGGCGATCGCACCTTGAGGATGGAGGGAAGCTCCTTCAATCAGATGGAGTGATGGAGCGATGGATGGACAGGGCGGATCAGGGGAGTAATGGATGGAAGGGAAACAAATGAGCGAGCATCAAAAGAGGACATTGATATGTCACAGAGGGATGCAAAGCGAGTCCTGCATCCCTGGACTTCTGCAAAGCATCTTAGCAAACACACACACACACACATATTTAGGCTTGCATTTAGGTAATGTGCTGTGCAAATTCTGCTTTACCTTTTAGAGTGTATTAAAAGTGCATGATGTTCAAGTTCACACTCAGCTGGTGTAGAGGGAGGCAGTGAGAAGCTGCTGCTGGCTGCATATGACCTCCGCCAAGTGTCATTCTCCACATGCTTCTTCTTTAATATAATTATCTATCTATCTATAACAAACTTCATGAAATGCACTTTTCTTTTAGAAATAGAAGTAATGCAATTTAAACTAATTCTGACATACAAGCTTACAAGTTGCAGTGAATTCTTGCATTTTTTGGTATAAGTCCCGCTCTGTTCTCCTCACGTCTCTTCTCCTCTCCTCCATCCCTCTCTCCTCCTCTGCCAAATGGGTGTCTCCCTGAGAGGGGATCACAGAGGATTTGGGGGGGATTTAGCGGCGTCTCTTAAATCAGTCTTAATTTTTGCTCTCTGCTATTAAAGCGCTGCCATTAAGCTCTTCTCGCCTCGCCTCATTTCCCTCTTCCTCTTGTTTCACTTTTTTCAATTTGTGCGAGAGGGGGAGTTCACTCCTCATAAAATTTCACTTTGGCCAGCCTATCATTTGCATCTGAGCCAATAAATAGCAATTAGCATTAACAATTAAACCAGCCAGTGGAACTGCGGGCAGCTCCCTGAGATGGCCTGATGGATGGGAAGGTGGATAGGGAGGAAGAAACGGAGGAAAGCTTTAGTGTGCTCCTGCATGGATGTGTGTGCGAGTGTGTGGCTACTTGCGACATGAACTCTCACAGGGCAATCCAGTATATCTTTCACTTCCATTTTCCTCCCAAAGCTAATTTATCTACTGTCTCCATGGTCTAATCACAGCACACACATATGTAGCGTGGGCAGAAATGCCAAGCTGGCACACCATTTGGTGCTCTGATATGGCACAAATTTTATTTGGTAATTACACTTGTAGATAACAACTCTTTGGGGTACTCCATCTTGTTTTATAGTTGTGCTGTTTGCCACCAGAGTTGTTTACATTAATTTATAAATATCTAAGGAATGGGGAGGGGCTGAGCAGAAGGAGCCTGAGGATTTCCCAAAATATCTGATTAAACTTCTGCTCATTTTGCTGCCCAGAAGAGAGATTTGTTATGATGAACTATTTTTGGAAATTGCTTTGTTTACCCGATCCAAAAGATAATTTAAAGTGTATAACAAACAAAAAAGAAAAGCATAGTCATAGCAACTTGACTGTAGAGGCTTAAGACGAACACAACAACAGATGTCAACATATGAATGAATCATTTCTGGGGACTTGAAGCTTACAGAGAAAAGACTGGCTGCGTTGGGTTTGTCTAAAAAATGCTAGCATTTCCGAATCTAATACATTTAATGCAAACTTAATATATTACTTGATAATGATAATGATATAATCCCACATTCACTCATTATTCTGTAATCTCAAGCATGCAATCACCTCAATGACTGAACGCAGAATCAAGCATTTTTTTAATACAATCAATAATTATCTCTGGTTAATTATTTATTTCAAAACTTACATGGCATATCCACATTTAAAGAAAAGTTTATCTACTTTAATAAAACTCTTTGATGGTTGCAAGAGACACTTTCACATGAGCATGAAGATGAGAGCAAAGTGAATATAAACGTGATTTGACAAGGCCGTCTGGAGCCAGTTGAGAAAACGCAGCTGTTTCTTAAAGATGCATTTAAGGTGAGGATGCTTTGTTTTTCATTAACGAGTGTGTTTGTTAATAAAATACAACAGTTACCTGTGCAACCCTCCTTTTCCTGACATTCTTAAAAATGCTTTAAATATGGAGTCAACTAAAACAAATGTAATTTTTTTCATCTAATCTTTAATAACAGTTGCAACTTAACTCATTTTATTAAAAATTCTAAATAAGAAAAACTGTACCTTTATTTTTCTTGTGCAATGATGACAGATCATTTGTTTATTCTCTGAACTGGTGCAATAATCAAACACACAACTTTAACGCAGCTTCATTTTAAAGTTCCTTATGATTCGCCTGCAGCCCACTGCTAAGTTCCCGGCACGCGCCTCCTCTGTGCCGGCACTGAGAATAATGCTAGTGGCTGGTGACGATCAGTCCATCTCCATACATTAATCACCACCAATAGAAAGCCCTGACACAGCAGCTACAGTGGTGCCACTGCCCTGCCTAACAAAGCATAGAGCAAGGACACACGGCGCCAACAGCGGAAGCACGGAAACGAAGAAAGGGAGCGTGTGGGTGTGTTGAAGGGTACGGGAGAGCATGAGAGCTACAGTTGGTGGGAAAATATGAAACTGTAGAAAGAAAACAATCACACTTTATGTCTCCCTCTGTGTCCTAACCCCTTTCCGTTTCCTCCGTCTTTCGCGAACTTTCTTTTTCTCTCGTACTCTTGGTTTTTATTGTTATTACCATAGCAGCACCATTAGAGAGCTCTACGTTCTTCTCCAGTGGAGCAATAAATGAAGAGGGCCTCACTCCTTTTTCTACCTCATCCTCTCTTTTCTCATCCAGTCATCAGGTCTCTGCTTCTCCCTTTTCTTACCTCCCAGCACCTTCCCTTCCTCTGAGCTGCTTTCCCGTGTTGTATATCTATCTGTCTTGATGTTTTCCTTAGTCTGTTAGTTTTTACATAAATTTACATTACTTCTATTTTTGTCTAAATTTGACTAATTTTGTTTTTCCCTTTTCTTGTTTGAGTTTGTTTCTTTTCTCTGTATCTCTCCAAAGTAATTATAAAGAGTAGAAGCAGCTGTTTTTGCTTGAATAATTAATTAGGGGCCCAAACACACCAGTCACTAAGTGAAGATCCTTCAACTGTATAGTGACCTCAACATGGTAATGACGTGTTTCCATTGCAGACTGAGTTTTATGATGTTGCCTTTCAACCAAGAGCCTGCCATGTTTTTTTATGTTTCATATTGAAGAAAGTGAGCAGATATAATAAATTGTTGTGTCTTTAATTCTGAAATTAAAATTTTAAACTAAATACATCTCTGTTCCCTTTTTGTACAACATGTTTTCCTTACACTCAACTTTCTGAATGCAGACTCTAGCTCTTGATTTTTGTGGCTTAATTTCCTTATGGAAAATGTAAATGACTAACTTCTATAGTGATCCAAACGACTGTTTAGGCCCCAACTTCACATTTTTCTAATCTTTCCTTGATAATTAAATTTTGGGAGAAATTTAATTTGGGGTTTTAATTGGTTGTAAGCCATAATAGTCAAAATTAAGAGATATAAACTTGAAATATCACTCTCTCTGTAACAAAACCATTCTGTATATTTTCACAACTTAACTTTTTGCACTTAATTACTTAAGCAGATAAACTGACTGATATAATTCCTTGAGATTCACTTACATTCGGTAACAAAAAAAAGAAAATAACTACAAAACTGAAAGGAGTCCCAGGACTGAAAGTCAACATCCAAGCAGGAGTCATCAAAGTTTAAGAAAAAAAATGATGTGGCAGACACCATGCAGAGAGAAAACAATGTTACTGGGGGCACAAACACCAAAAGCTGTTCAATCTGTACCAGACCTGCCCTATCAAATACACTCCATGGTATGAGACAAGACATGGACACAGCATGTAGACACTGTGTGAAAAAGAAAAAAGCACTGGGACGTAAACCAGGCATGAATAAAGTATATGGAGTAAAAGGTGAAAAAAGATACGAAGACACGAAGAAGGTGGTCCAGGGAGAAGATGCCAACACAGTGTGGCAGTGAACAAGGAACAAGGAGACAGTAAAGGTGGTGGGAGCTGTGCAGATGAGGGAACTGTGAGGGAATGGACCAAGAAATCCCTGCAGGATGTAAAACAAAGAATGAGCATATAAACTACATTAAAGTCACCTTTTTGAGGTTATGTAACATTAAATGCATTCATTACCTCTACCTTTATTTTTTCTTTTTACAATTTCTTGGTTCCTGTTTCTTTTCCAGCCATGTCAAACTCCTCAAAAACAGCTATTTTTGATGTGTAAAAGACCTGCAGTAGCTGGAGCTAGAAGGAAGAAGATGACGGCAGGCTGGAGAGGTGATAAAGTGAATAATCTGTGGGTAATATTGGACTGTCCAGAAACAATGTTTTACAAAGTCCCTCTAGTGAAAGCAACAGTTTTTAGAGGGTGCTGAGGAATATTCTGTATGTGTTGGCAACTGCCTTCTGAAAACACGCAAGCCTTCCAGACAGAATCTAAATAGCAGATACGGGTGGAGGGACGGGGGTAGGATTAACAAGTGTGTACCTGCTGCTGAAGACAACGACAGCGTGTTAACATTGCACTGACACATCAGGAAGACAGATTAATGTGAGAAGGGAGAGAAAAAGAGAGGATGCCAAGGTTAAGGTCACTGTATCAATGAGAAAAGTCAAGAAGACTGTGTGAACTGCGGTATGCGTCTGTTTCCAGTCATACACACTTCTCTTCACTGAGTGCGTCTTTGACTCGTCTTTCCTCCATGTACGGCCGAACATATGCTCTCTTTTCTCCTCAACGCTGTCCAGGTATGACACTATCAGTGGCCTCTGCTCGTTTGTCTGTCTGCGTTCCTTTTCAGACACTCCGTTCAGTTATTTTGAGTTCCTGGAAGGAAGTGGCACTTCTCACCTGACGACCCTGAGACACGGATTCATTACCGAGCCTGACGCCACCGGGAAGCTCTAAGTGTGTCTCTATTGGAAGTCATCTGAGGGCAACCAGCTGTTTGGCGAAAGACTGAAAAACATACAATATGCAACGTTTTTCAGTACAATTTCTAAAATTTTAGTTTTGTTTTATTCAATTCTCTCCACCTACCTTGTTTAAAGAAAATGCAACTGAGCAAAATTAATCTTTTAGAGCAAGTGGAAGTACTTTTTTCAAGCAGCTGGAGGAACAGTTTAATCTTTTTTGATGGCAGATAGGACATGAATTGGCTAAAATATCACTTGTTTTCAGCACAATGAATTTGTTTCTGAAAACAAAAGGACTTGATCAGAAATCTTGAAGCTTTCTTCAATCTTAACTCATCTAAAGAAGATCAAGTAACTCTTCTCTAAAATTTGGTTGGCTCTTCCTGTACCTTACGTCTAACCCTTGTACCTTTTTATTACCTCCCTTCTCTGTCTCCATTTCTCCTCCCCTTTCTCTCTCTCAGTCTCTAGCATCTCCTTCAGGGCCCCCAGTGAGAGCAGCTAAAATTAAGTGGTGCCACTTCTCAATGACACTTTAATGATAGCACCGCTGCTCCGCACAGAGAGAGGGAGACGGTAGAGGTATGAGCATCTGCTAAAGATAGGCCCCTCAGATTCAAACGCACACAGACACAAGCGGACACACTGCCGTCCATCCAAACGTATGAGCCTCCCTTTGTCTCGCCTGTCTCAGAGACCGTGGGGGACGCGTGGAGTCTAATTAAGGTCGTCTGTAGGGACAGGATAGTTTGTGTATGTGTGTGTGTGTCATTCTGCCTTGGCGTCACCGTCACCTGCTTGGCACTGCCATTATGACTGGCAATTGAGAAAGGGGGAGATACAGATCGGCGGCCAATGGATGGCGCAGCGTGATGTGCAGCAGTTTAGTTGTATGCTTCATCTCAGGAAGCTGTAATAGTTGATAGCTGGCTTCTCATAATTTTACTGAAAATTAGTTAGCGGTCCTTTCACAGCCTCTCAGAGTTAAAAACATGCTCTGCTGCTTTCAGCATTAAGGAAGTTGTTGGTCATTTAGGTCTCTTTAACATCAATACCTTGTCCTTAAAGTCTTTAGCAGAATTGCTCTCATTAACTGTATTTTAATGTTGCCAAGTTCCCAACACAACTGCTCTCATCCACATATCGTTAAACCCTGCTGTAGAAAATGCCGGTGTGTGCACATCTCAACCATGCTGCACGCACAAAGAGCAGCCACTAAACTATTGTGTTGGAGGGAAAGTGTTTGCAAAAAATGTTAATGACGTCAGGAAGAAATGCTCTGGTGTCAGTTTTGTTGAATGAAAGAACACGGTTCAGTTCAGAGTCCTCAAAACAGTTTGATCCACTTTAATTGAATGCATTCATTCACAACGCTCTCTTGTATCATCAGACTGGAAAAACATGAACTACAGTGCCTATAAAAAATTTTCAACCCCTGGATTCCATACAAATGTTCAATACTTTTCATAGATGGTGATACAGATAAACAGAGGTGCAGCAAATGTCCCACAGATTCAAAAGCTGTGTTTTATTAAAACTATTCCACAATACTCTGTGCATGTAATGCATACCCATCCTCTCTCCATTGCTGGCATCCGCTGACCAGCTAATTTTAGAATTGATTTTCATAAAGATATGTCTTTGTAAAGATGATAACATATAGTAAAAGAATATATGTTTTTGTTCTGGTTTCATCAAACACGGTGGAAGCTGCATCTTCTCAAGGACAAGTAAAAAATGTCTCCATACACATTCATGCAAGCACACACACAAACAGAAGCAGCTATGCACAGTGGAGGTAGTGTGTTGTGTTTTATGGCAGCTGTCTGGGAGAAACCTGTTGCGTTGTGTTCAGAAGAAATCAGAAATAAAATAGAGCCACTTTAGTCTTTTGGGTCAGCTCAAACCAGCTTCTCCAAGGAGAACAGACACTAAGGGAAACACCCACTGTTTCCCTTAATCTTTTGTATTTAACTTTTTATAATAAATTGTACTGTCGTTAATTTAAAGAGATGACATGCAGAATTGTTAGATCACTCCACATAAAAGGATTTTTTAAAAAAAAAAACATGATCATATAACTGCCATCCATATGAAGTATGTTTTCTCTTTTCAGCTCATCAAATGCACATGCTAATAAATAAGAGTACAATTTTTTATGTGATTTGGCGCATTTTTTTAAAATTCTCCTGTCTTTGTACTAAAACTCATAACTGTAATATTAAAAGGCCTGCACCGTTTTAAAGTTCCAGTTATGTTCTGTTACTGATACATAAACCAATAAGTAAGTAAAATTCTGAAGACGGTGGATGTGAATATGGCACCAATACTTTGATGCACGGTCAGAATATATTTTTACATATATATAATATATATTTCCTAAACCCAAAGTTATTCATATCTCTGCAAAATCTATAAATAATATAATCTTTTTCCTCTGATAGTAATAGTAACATTTTGGAGTGATCCTGCCAGAGTCAGGTTGAGAAACGGAGGACAAATGACCAAAGTATAAACAAAAACATAAGAAAGGGGTTTGGCTACTGTAATGTAGATAAGAAGTTCACAATTAATTTTGAGAAGTGTATAAAAGCGTTCAACTTGTCTTTTTCAGTAAAATGTAAATAAAAAATAATAAATTACTCTGTTTAAATTTATACTCCTTGTACATCATTATTTCTTTCTGTGACTTCTAGGATGAACAAGATATTTAGAGGAGGTATCAATAGTTTTGACTTGACGTTACATCCCAAACATTACGTCAGATGTTAATGGAAAAGTTCAAGAGGCGAGAGGATTGTAAGTTTTTACGAGTTCACAAGCCTAGAACATGTTTGGACCTCATTTCGATTAAAATGTATCTTGACCCAAGATTGCATACAGTAACACACCTGAAGATATTGGCTGAAGTTTTGCTAAAAGAACAGTTGTTAGCTAATATGCATGACTATGTATATGTGAGCTCATTCTGAAACGGGTTGTCTGTTCTCAAAGCAGAACATGAGTGTGTGTGTGTGTGTGTGTGTGTGTGTGTGTGTGTGTGTGTGTGTGTGTGTGTGTGTGTGTGTGTGTGTGCCACAGCCGTGCGCTCTACTTTCTGAGAGCGCAAGGCGGAGGGAATGAAGCGGAGCGGTGTGTAATTAGGCCACAATTTGAACTCTCTTAGTTCCTCCCTGAGAGGAGTCGTGGGGTCATGCCAACTATTATAAATCGAGCTGGGTTATATATGTATTAATTTGTGTATGTATAGGTGTAGAAATGTGTGCAATAGTGTGACCACGTGTGTGTATTCATCTGAGAGGTATAGGTGGAAAAGGGCAGGTCTTTGATGACCGGTAGAAAATCTACTGTTAAATATAGCTTTTCCAGGGCAGCATGATGTCTCAATGGTTTAAGGTCCTTGACTTTTCAGTTATACTCTAATTCAACTAAAATTACATTTTTTTTTTACATCTTTTAAAGCTTGTCAGGTTTAATAATGCAGAAATCTTGAAAGAAAATTTGTCATAGATTTTCAAAAGCTGGGATGTTGGCAGACATTCACTTACAAGTGGAATGGAGAAGTTTAGTTGCAAGTGTTACAGGGGCAAAGTCAAAGATCAGACCTTAATTCAGTTGATAATCTACGGCAAGGTTGATTTAAATTAGATTTTTGCATATTTTCTCAGTGAGTTGGTCAAGGAAAACTCCAAAATGCAGTTCTAGATTAGAGTCATCTGGATGAATACAAATTAATTTGCATTTTTCACATTTTTATTTCTAAAGTAGAAATGGAAACTATGTAAACCTCCTCTTTAGCTTCACAATTTTGCACCACTTTGGGTTCATCTGTGCTACTTGAATCTGAAATACATTAAAGGTTGTGTTTGTATCATAAAAATGTTTGAGAGGTGTCTTCATTTTTATAAATATTATTATCTGCGTGATGAAAATGTAAAATTAGATATAAGTTAAGGCATTGTTTTATTTGTTGACATGTTGAATGTGTTCAGTTTGGTCATGTATGCATGTATGTATGTATGTATGTATGTATGTATGTATGTATGTATGTATGTATGTATGTATGTATGTATGTATGTATG
>CAEGAF010131458.1:0-44730 GCA_903067075.1 Micropoecilia bifurca
TATGATAAAAAATAAATAAATAATAATTATGTGATCGGTATCGGGGATCGGAATCGGCGATCGGCCCTCAGGGGTGATCGGGATCGGTATCGGCAGGAAAAAACCTGATCGGCACATCCCTAATGAAGACATATTACGTACTTCATTGCCGTGATTTAGTTAAGGAGCACTGCCAGTTCATACTTACATGCATAGTGAAGCAGAATATTCTGAGTAAAGTATGAAAGACTTTTTGGAAATTATCCTCCTATATTTGCTTTTTTTTAAAATATATTTTACAACATGTAAACTATATTTCAGGGGTGCAGTCATTTTTAACAAAGCATGTATAAATCCCAATCGCTGTAGACTGCATTGGTCTACAGTGAATCAGTGCACATCGGTGTGTGTGATGCATCGCTGTCTCTTTGTGTAGGCGCACACTTTTGGTCTACTGTCAGAACATTTGTTCAGTCATTCTTCATACTGCCTTTGTCAGCTTGGCTTCATAGTAAGCTGGAGCCTACGCCAGCTGTCACTACACAAGTAGAGTGCAACCTGGAAAGGTCAGCCGTCCTTCACAAGGCCAGGACAGAGGCCAGAGTCACTCAATCCTAGGGGTGATCTAGCATCCCCAATTAACCTAACATGCAGGTTTTGTGCTATGCCAGGGAAGTGGAGTACTTTAAGACCAGTACCACAGCAAGGACATGTAAACACGAGACACAGACGCATTCACTGCCAAGTTTCAAACCTAAGAGCTGCTTGGTGATAAAAGCCCGTATGAACATGTCTCCCAACCGTAGAGAGAAAAATCAGTTATATGAACACTTGTAATTTCTCTCTATGTGTGTTTTAATATATACACTGTCAATATAAATAATAATATTTACAGGCTAAAGCAACCACACTGAGGACTGCAGCCTATGCAAATGGAGCACTTGTCCTACCAACTGAGTGCCTCCAGTCTGGAGTCTTTTGAAGAAGATTCCAGGTCTCCAACCTGACTCTCCATCTGTTACTTAAACTGTACTTAATGCCACGTAAATTCACAGTATGTGAGTTATGAAATGTGTTCATTTGGTCTGTTAATATTTACTTTGCACTTTTCAATTCGTTCCAATGATTTCAGCACTAAAAAAAATTGTATCCAATTGATTAGATCAGTTGTATGTCTAATTAGACTTTTGATCGGTGCTTTATCTTGGTTAAAACAAAGCTTCCTGAAGGACTTTGTATTCAATGTACATACACTTTGTTGTAATCCAAAGACAACTTCCTGGGAATTTGTATATTGTGTATAATGATTATATTTGTATATATTC
Organism: Micropoecilia bifurca; assembly: GCA_903067075.1. Lineage (NCBI taxonomy): Eukaryota > Metazoa > Chordata > Actinopteri > Cyprinodontiformes > Poeciliidae > Micropoecilia > Micropoecilia bifurca. The sequence goes on from CAEGAF010131458.1 coordinate 1,305, forward strand.
ATTTGGACATTTTAAATTTGAGTTTCCTGTAAAGCACAATTTTTAACAACATGTAGCTGTGAGTTTAACTTAAACTCAACAGCTGTTTCTGAAGCGTAATTAGCAACAAAATAATTACATAAAATAAAAGCACAAAGTAAACACTGAATGTGTCGTGTTGAGTGTTTGTATATAGACCTAGGCTTGAAATATAATGTATTGCAGATTTAATGAAAAAAAAAACAATGAACAAAACTTATAAAAATATGAGAAGTCAGAGTCAAACCAAAAATAATTCACAAAGAAAAGCAGGTAAGGAGACACGGGGACAATGTGGGAAAACCGGGGAAGTAACGGAAGGAACCAGCAAGGAGTGACTGAGAAAGATGTGCTTAAGTACTGAGAGGTTGAATGCTGAAACAAAGGACCTGCACTGATTAGCTAGCTGTTTGCAGGTGTGAGGGGAGAGAGCAGAATGACAGGGGGCGAGGAAATGAATCCAACAAATATAACTAGACATAAACATAATCAAAAAATCTTGTGACTAGACACAAGAAAAGAACATAACTGAAGTAAAAATTAAAATAAGGCAGAACTACTAGAAAGAACTAAGGAACACAACATAATAAACAACTCAGAATCCTAACAGAATGGGGGAAAAACACTGAAGTAAGAATAGCTTTTTTAGGTCATTATTGAATTTATTCCTCATATTTGTAGGAATACAAATATGAGTGTAGTGACTTTTCACCTCCCTGTTTTCTTGTCACCTATCTCCAAATATAAACTGTTCACAATGTTGTTTGCAGCAGGAACGCACATCAACCAACCTGTGCATTTTCCACAAACTAGCGCTTTGACAGAAAAGAACTATGTGGGAACATCTAAAAAGATGTATGTCACACTAAAGACAGTCATAGACATGCATGTTCATTATAAACAAAAGAAATCTGACAGATAAGAAATCTGACTGTGCTCGTACTGTCACAATTTCAAATGCTGGGAAGAAATTACATTTATAACTACACTGTACAGACAATGTTTGTGCAACAACAACAACCTGGATTATTCATTACCTTTCCCACCAAGGCAGAATATATCTAATTTCAGGTCTTCATTTGGAGACTTTTACTACAAGCGTAGGAGCACTCACATTTGTCAGTCTTGCTCTTGCTGCTACGATGACCTAATTTCTTCACACTTTTTGTTAAAGTTTCATCTTATCTTGTCCAGTCTGGGCCTCCTGTCAAGAGTACAGCTCAATAAAGGTGTTTAATTTCAATTTTCCCAGCTACTCTGAGCGCCACACTCGTATATGACACATGCACTCTCACTTGAAAGCCAACAGCAAAATCCATTCACAGATGTTTTTCAATTTCTGATTCGATCAAGCCGAGAGCAAGAGATGCGCACAGAGGTAGCTGAACTATCACAATCTCATCATTTTAGAGGACATCCTGCGTCTAAACTTTACCTCGACTTTAGAAGGTCTTCATGTTGGGTAGGTAAAGCATGAAGACTAAAACTGAGAGCTTTCAAGAGACGTCTTTTTGTTATTCTTTATTTTTTGTTTTTTATTTTTTTCGCAAAGAAGCACTCCTTGAAGAGTACTGGAAAAAAATCCACTGAAACCACAGTGAATTTAAGAGTTTTCCTTTTAATTACACATCATTTTTAACACTGTACTGCTTTTACAACCCTATTTCAAGATTTGCCTTACACGTTAAGGTTATTCATTGATGTTCAGAGAGATGTGGTTTTTGCAGTAATTTTTATTATTTTGTCTATTGAAGAAATCTATTAAATGACATGCAGGAGCATCTGTTTCCACAAGCACATTTATAATTTACTTGTTAAAACGAGAAAAAAAAAATTAAAATAAATAGATAAATGAAAGATGAATGAAGCTAACAGAAATATATTTTCATTTCCAGAAATTTTATTTTGTTCACAAATGTGCATCTATGTCGTCCACTGCACCTAGTGAAATGAAGATAAGACGAAACAGAGGTATTGCACTGAAGCATGACGATGTTTAGTGAGCAAGAGAGACTTTGGGAAAAATAAATAAATCTCTTACTGTTCCATTTTTAATACAACAGAAAAGCAACCTCCAGAACTAAAAATCATTCATTTTACATTAAGGATCAAGGACTGAATAGTAATACCAGTGCCTGACATGGAAAAGAAAAGAGAAAAACCGTAACAGGACGACTGACGCTGTGGTGAAGTACAATTCAAGTTTGTTCTTTGGCTGGTGCTGCCTCGCTCACCTGTTGTCATGGATGTTGGCACTGCTGTCCTTTTCATTTGACATGTTACACCAGAATTCCACAAAAGGTGGTATTAGAGATGTTAGCAAGCAATTGGGATGCCCTGTTAGAGGTCAGGAGCACTGAAGGGCAATTAAACTGAAACATGCTGGCTCTCTCACAGCAGGGGCGCGACGAAGCTTCGTAATTACCTCGCAAGTGTGCTGATCTTGAAAACTCAACGCTTTCTATACAGGCAAAGACAATCTTCTTCCACAGTCCAACAGTTGTGACTCTTAACAGACCCCTGTGGAGTCATTTTGACTGATTTTATCCTCTTCATCATGCTATTCTGGGGAGGGGGTTGAATTTTGAATAATAAAAATAACGATCAAAGTTGGTCTTTATGTGTTAAACCCCATGTCATCTGTTTTGCATGAAGTTTTTATGGGTGAGCCACACTGATTTGATTGGGTGTTGAACATTTCTGTAGCACTCAAGGAAAAGACAAAAAAAAACTTTTACTTTACAGACATAGCTGCATGCACATTTCTGAAACATAATTGGAAATACATATTAATATTTAACATCAATTTTAACAATACTTGGAAATTCAAGTGATATAAAGACATTGTTTAAGAATGTTATAAAACAAATGCAATTTCAGTTTCACATCATTGGAAAGCAGGAGTTTTATGTTTGCCTCTTTAAACCTTGATCAACTAGTTTGTTGTGTTTGTTTCTGTTGACATAAAAACAAGTATGGGGGACTTTTTCTGCCATAAGTCGAGAGCTTTCTGTCTGAAAGCAGGATTTCTTGTCTTTTGTTCACAAAACTATGGTAGCATTGAAAGAGCTGTCTGGGGCCTTCAGAAAGAAGAGTTCTGAAGCTTATTTGTCTTATAAGGGATTGAAAGGGATCTCAAAAGAATTAACTAAAACAATATAATCAAGGGGTCTGGCTCTCGACGGCAGTGTGTCATCACACTACATACGGTGATCGCCTCAGGGCAGCATACGTCTTAAGACTTGATTGCTCTTTAGTATAATCAAGATGTGTTAGAAGTTTTCAGCAAGAGCTACGGTAAAGGCGTAGAACATTCAAACTGTGTCTTTGTGTATCAAAAACATAGCTATATTTTTACGAGCATCATCAGAGTTTATCTTAATAATGAGGAGGACTTCTGTCTTTTTTTTTCTAAGCTAAGTTACATAAACACTGCATAAGTATGGTCATATTTGCCAATTCTGATACTAGAGAAAGTACAGTTTTGGGTAGAAAATTTGATACAAAATGTATGAGTAAACATATTTAGATAGATATTGGAGATGGAAGGTATGCACTTGCAGTAGAAGTAATAGCATTGTCTGTTTTTTTTACATTTAATATTTCTAAACTTTTTGTTTTATTCTAAATAAATTTAAGATGTGCACTAATATTACATTCTGGTGTTTGTCAAACTGGATTTTATACAACTAATGTATTTCTCTTAAGATATTCTCCTACGTAGTGAAATTCCTATGGAACAATTTTCCTCCTCCATTGTGAATGTAACAAAACTCTGACCTTCTTCAGAAAGACACAAGAGTTCTGAAAATGTTCAATCCATTTCCCACCAACCCAAGAAAAATATACAACAAAAAATGTAGAATTATTGTCTCCCATCAAGCCTAAATTGAAGCATCATTCTGTAGAGCAAAGAGTACAAGACTACCACTGGTCTTGACAAGTAAAAAGGTTATAAATGTCTCTGTGACAGAAATGGGCTTGTGTTTAATGTCAAGCAAACCTACTGACCACTCCACAGGATAATGAATCCCATCCAGAGTGCCAGCAGGAGCCGAAGCAGTTGATCTATTAAAACAAATCTTTCTTTTGCAAAGCTCATCTTTTTTTGGACGATATCCAGTGTTTGCAAAAACCTTTGAGCTACATCTGAAAAAAAGGCAAATAACCTCTAACATTTGAATATTTTACTATGTACTTTAAAAATAGCGGATGAAAATTGTTATTCATAAATAATAATAAATGTGGTTTCAGCTGAGCCGGACAGTGATACGTTTGAAAAGTAAGGCTGCAATGATCTGTTGGAATCGTTTGAAAAAAAGGACATTAATGTACTTTTTTTATTTATATTCTCAATAATAATTAATCTAAGATTAGGTCCCAACACTAGTTCATAATAAGGTAAGTCTTATGTCGATAACATTCTTGATAAATAATAGCATAAGAAAGGAGATAAATTGCTTCAGTTAGAATTATTTTTGTGTTTTATGTTATGTTTATGTCCATCTTTGATCTTCATACTGTGAGTGATATCTGTCTGTCATTTTGGCTTTTATTTGGTGACAACTCATGATCATCACTGGTGCCCATTTCCCCCCTCTTTAAAAACGCCCTGGATACACCCCTGCTCAACAAGTAAGTATTTAATATAAACAATAATATTAAAGCATCAAAACCTTTAAATATTTTCAATAAGGTTTAAGCACTGCCGGTCTAATACACAATAATAAATATTGTTAATCTAAACTCTCTGAGGAGTCTGTTTCTTCCCGATTTTCTCACTTTTGTTCAGCTGCTTAAAAATCTCACCATAGCTAAAATCTATGAACCTGCTAGTCTCTGCGTCACTGCAGAGCCCAGAGCGTCGAGTCTATTAATGTGATCATGACCAGTTCTCCCTTTTGGCGGCACCAGAACCTGCTGCACAGAGTTCTGAAATATGTTCGCTTGTATTTTATTATGTGCGCAGCAGTTGCTCGCTCTGCTTCGCTTCCACCTCTGCGCCACAATCCTCTCAGCTTGAATGTGGCGTGATGTTAAGTCATGCAGCCGACACAGAGACCTGCTAAGGAAAGCTGTAACATGGAAACAGATTTAAGTCCTACATGATTCATCTCTCATCGGTCACCTAAAATCTCTGCTTCTAGACCAACACAGCTACTGTAGACTTTGGTCACCACGTTTTCAGATGCATATGACAGCATCACCTACAGATACAATCTGTTTTCATCACATTAGTGACATTTGTCACTGTAGTGTTGCAGTTTTCAAGTTTTTTTTGTTGTTGTTTTTTTTAAATGGCATTGTATTTGCCAGGTTAGAGGAGAAGCTGATGATATCAAGATTTCCGTCAGACAATATTAATTTACTTTGGTAATGTCCAACAATTAAACATATTTTTGCAAGCACTGAAAATCTGAAGCACTCAAAAAGACAACATAAAATGCTAAAACTGTTCAAAAGAACATATCAAGGATGGATTTCTCTCACACACCAACTGAAAGAAATCAGATTCAAAACCAATCTTGTTCAAAAACAAAAACCTAAATAAATATCTTGTTTTATAAATACATATATGCCTGTTTGTTCGCCTTTGTCTTTTTTGACTCCTGCTTTTTCTCTTCTCTGTATGTCTGGATTTTTTTTATACATACATTCATTTTTAATGTCCCCAGCTCACAGAAACACATGGTTTTTGCACTGTCTTGCAGCTTAACCAGAGATTTTTGTGGAGTCATGCAAAGTTTCAGCTAAAGAACGTCAACCAAGCACGTCAGATTACAGAAGCCTGGCTCCACAAGATAGAGCACATGCATACCAGCACACACACACACAGGCAAAGAAATGAACACGCATGCACACAAACACATCAAACATACATGCACACTCTCCAGGACTCATACACTTTGATTTGCTAAGTTCTTGACTGACTGACACATCAGACATGAGTGGATGACAAGGACAGCCAGAGAGGGAGAGGAGTAAGAAAATCAGAAAGCTGGGGACTTCAGAGTGAGAAGTCGGAGTAAAAGGCTATAATTTCAAAAGGAAAACAAACTTAACCATGACCATAATTGCATTAATTGCTTATCAAACCTCCACTGTGTCAGATATACATAAGTGAGGATTTCAAACATGTAAAAGTCGGTGTTTGCTCTTAACAACTTTTGAGACGCTCAGCTAAAAAGTCCAGTTAATTCGTTCGTCTTCCTCTCTATAGTTTTCTGAGCTTAAGCTGACATGTTAATGCAGCCCAGCAGATCAAGGCAGTGTGAGCTAAGGAGGAAATTTGTCATTTTCTTCCTTAGTTTAAATAATGAAAACCTTTGCAGTTTGGCACTAAGGTTGGGAGTGAAAGGCTAAACAGACACTGATTGTAGTAAATGCATAATAAATCAGACTGAAGAAAGTAAGTTAAGCCATTTTCATCCAGGCAAGGGAGTCCTGAAATATTCAACACTGCATGTGAGAACAGAACTCGCTAAATTGGCTGTTCAGGCTGTGACTGTGCAAGGCCTCTTGTCCAAGTGCAGTTTGCGTAATCTTGGGCTCAGTTTGGATCTGACTGGTATAGTTAACATTCTCAAGAACTCGTTGGAAGCTTGGTTTGCGCTGCTCTTGCTTGATTCTTTCCCCCTATTCGTACAAAACCAAACTTTAAAAACGAGTCACAACTAAAATTCATGTTTATCGTCTACACAAGAAAAAAACAAATAACATTGTCAGCATTTGTCGGAATAGAAATAGCCGTTATTGTTCAATACACATGCATGATATGTTAAAGCTATATCACCTTTATCTAGGTCAAATGGACATCGCTTAGGCGTTAGCTTGAGCAAAAGTAGTCAGTTATAAGTGTGTCTTAACAGATATGGTGATACGTCCAATGCATTAACAAAACCTGTTAGATTCCCACTGATTAAAATCAATAATAATTTAGCAGTATTGAGGGACATCTTAACTTAGTACAGAATTAACCAAATTGAAAATGAATAAAAGCATAAGCTTGATATGTCAGTAAATCAATTATGAAATGCTATTTGTTACTTTGTAAACATAAAAATACTATCTACCTCAAAACAACATGACATCTAATGTAAATAACTCGCATACAAAAGAAAACTACAATCTGTTAGAAGACCAACATAATTGTGAAAAACAGGATAAATTGAAGCTGAGATGATTCATTGCAGAATAAAGCAATGTTTTATTCTGCACTAATCTTCATTATACAGGACTTGACCTCTGTCAGCCCCAACTGTCCATCTTTCCTTCTCTGAATATTGAAAGTCTACCAGCAATGAATATGAAACAAAATTTAGTTATCGAGGATTCAGATATGGTGACTTTGTGAAGAGTGAAGCCAATAATGTGTGTAAAGTCGTTGTAGAAGTTGAGGAAATTACAATAAACAAACAGTAAAATGGATCATGTTTTAAACACCAGCATGTTTATGGAAATACTCAGGAAAAATGTTGTTCAAGGCAGTTGGAACAATTAAAATATTCAAATTACATTATGTATACTTAATATGAAGAAATATAGAGAGATGCAAAGCCACTAGATTTTCGTGTATCCTGTAGTTAACTACAAGTCAAAAGGTGTTAAACCTCTGCTGCATTACTGATGCCCATCGGTATCAACAAATGCCTTGTCCCCCTGCTGCATTGGTTTATTACCGTAGTATAATCTGATTCTTCCCGTGTGAGAAACAACAACAGACCTCTTAAAGAACAGGGATGACCTGTGTTTGGTGTTCTTGGCTTTTTTCTGACACTTAATATGTCCCTAGATGTCATACGTGGGTCATCTGCCTCCAGACTGATAACTAGTAGAAACGAAACTCTGCTTGAAGCTGTCCAACATGGAGCATCTGTTTTTATTCAAGAGATTTTTTTTTATTCTGATAAAGCACAAACCAAGTTAAGAGGATGCATACCATTGCAGTATGACAGGCAAAGAAATTTTTTAAATGTTCAAAACAAATTGAAACTCTCCACAGAGTAAAAGTTGAAGAGACGAGATGGACTGGATTTGGTAACACTTGGTGTTGTGTTCAGCCTCTAATATAGAATTCGCCTTCCATATCAAAATCGATGTGGAGGGACAGCATGCTTATCCTGCAAACGGCGCCAGTCCATTGCAAGCATAACATCTTCTTATCAAATAGAAGGAACTGACCTGATGCAACAACACAAATCCTGACATTGGATAATTAAAGTTAGTCTGTAAAGTAGGTCCTGTTAGTTCAGTTAAATAAGTAAAATCAAGGCAAGGCCAAACTTGATAGACATTATTTTAACATAGATATACTGTAATAAAAATGAATATCATAAAAGAGAGACACTTTGAATGCCATATTGAGACAGTTATGTAAAGCCATTCATTGTTTCAATGTCTTTACCATCGTCACACTTTTTTCTGCTTACAATTAACTTTCCTGTCATTTCTTGTACATAATTTCACCTCATTTAAAGAATTAAAATTAAATCGCTCTCTGTATTTATTTGAAATCCTGAGAAAGCTCATTCTTGACTTGTTGTACTAAATCTACTCTGTTACTTTTGGTTTTGTTCATGTAGTTCTCCCTTACAGGACCTTTGCAGTCCACATAGAGACTCGCATGAGGTTAAAATGTCAGAAGAATAAGAAAGAAAGAGGCCATAATGAGCTTTTAAACGTCAACACTTAGATCATAAAATCAATTCTCTAAGACACTGGAAGCCTGTGCGGCGAGGCTTTATGGGAACTGATCTGCCTTCTTCACATTGTTTTGCCCAAATGTCGGGCCCATGTACCACCCGGAGCTAAATTGGGTGAGGCAGGAACGTTGAGCTGAATCATTTTCTTAGCTGATAAAAAATTGATTAAACAACTTTTGGGCTGCTCAAAATCTGACACTTCACATATTCTTACAAAAGGGAAGCTACTGGCAAGATTTGTGGAAGAAAAAACTGGGAACCAAAATAAAGACAGACTCTAGACGGAGCAGCAAAAGAATTTAAAGAAAAGTTTTATTTATGTTATATGTTTGGTTATCAGCAAAACAGTCACTGTTCAGAGTTAATCTTTGAGGGACATTTTGCTTTTGGAGAAAGGTCTTCTTCCTTGCAATGCCTTTGGACCCACATTGTTACAAAACTGCAGATAATGACTCTATCAAATTTCGATCTACAACTTCAAGAAGGTCTTTCACTTTCTCTCTAGAAGATTTTGCATCAAAACAGGTTCATCTTTTGGGGACATAACCCAAATGCTATGTTTTAACTTGCATGATCACGGCACCTTTAATAATCTAGAAATTCTGTTCAAGTATGAGTGAGAGTTTTGGTGGTCTCCGATTCTCTTCCTGAAGTTTCCCATGATATCACACAAGTCAGAGGAGCAGTGTGTTTGAGGTTTTGCCTGAAACACATCCACATGTCTACAAGTGGTTCAAATATTGTGAATTAAAACCGTGATGATATTATTATGTGGGTTTCTTGAACTGTTTAGTTATCTATACAGCAATGGAAGAACTGCGAAGGCTGCAGTAAATGTTCGCTAATTATTTAAGCATTCTTTTTCTCCTAAAAAATTGTTTTTAACCTCGTGACTACCAAGGAGTTCATTTTGTCCTCTGTAGAGGACATTTCTAAACTTGAATATCTCCCACCCCCTGCATTCTACTGAATTAATTTTTTTTGGTATCTAGAGAGGACATTTGAAGAGGTCGGACTTTTGTACGTATCTTTTTCTAATTCATAAAAATTGCGTTCATCAGTAATACATTTATGGGAAGAGACAAAGTCAGTGCATAAATTAATTCGTGCGAGTGACAGAAATGCTGAAAATGTTTCTCCTGTAAATGTAACAGTTTTAACATTGAACACAAATCTGGATTTTCTTATTGTTTTGTTTTTACATTCTAGCAGTTTTCCACTATTTTTCTCATACCAACTTTTTTTTTATCTGCACTCCAATCACTTCAAAAGGTTTTAAAGTGAAGCTAAATCTTGTACAATCAAGTGTATAAACAATGTCGGCAGGAGAAATGTAACATTCTGTTGAACTCTTTCAGATCAGACAGCGTCTTTCACATGAACACTTACACCTTCCCCAAACATAGCAGTCAACCTTACTCTATGCAGTGTTCAGTCCTTATCCTTTGGATTGCATTCATTAAAGCAGAAGAGTGGTCTTTAGCTTGCAACAGGCCAACACCTTTTGCAGAACCGAGATAAGCTTAATAATGCATTACACTGGTGGGGCTATTTCCTGTCTCACACTATTGTGTTTTAGCGCCTCAGAAAGGTTTTGGAAACTAAAGGTATATGCTCTAAAATGGAGAGGTCTGAAGAATTTTAAGCCCCTGGTGTTTATTCCTTTTATTCCTTTGGCTGTAAAGAAATAATAGCAATGGCTTTCCGTACTCGCAAAAATTGCATTTTGGCCCCGGTGGCTGTGGTGTCAGACCTCTTTTAGATAGACATCTCTGGTTTGCTGACTAGCCGTAAATGGATTTGTTGCATGAGCAGGCAGAAAACAACTGAGTGACTGCTTGCAATCTGTTGGTTTGGTTTTCACATGTACAGATTCACAAACGCACACACAAACACACACACACATACAGCAAAACTCACAAAAAAACACGCACTCAGAGGACGCGGTAAAAAAAAAGCCTTAACTGAATTCAGCTCTCAAAATGAAAGCTGTCAGCTCAGGCCACATCTCAACAATCTAACCAGCAGAACAGTGCCAGAGAAGTTTGTGCAAGTGTATTTGGGAGGCTGTTGTGGTCAGTGATTTTGTTGCACTTCAGTTGTGGAGGGAATTTGACTGCTGATATGCTCATTGCAGCCCAGGGCAAGACAAGTGTGTCAGCCTGTGTGGGGCACTTCTTGTGTAGGCTTGTGTGCATGACTTATTGTCGGTGAGAGAAAGTGACATTTTGGGTAGGCAGGAATTGACCTGTATGTCCAACACGACTGGTGACCACACACAGATACTACCTCTCTTCTTGCTTCTTGCATCACCACTTGTTTTATTGTGAGGCCATGAACTGCGGCACAAACCCAGCAGAGGGTTTTCAGAACATGAAGGAGATAACATGTTTTTGCTGAGAGTTTAGGTTTTAAACAATTTCATAAGAAGGCATATTTAGTGATATGTGATCCAATTAAGTCATCACGAAGGATGTGTGAAAAGTCTGCAGGCAACTGCATACAGAGATGTTGCAGATCATGAGGTCTGCATGCAGACGCCTCTTGCAAAACCTAAACTGATTCACAGGATAAAAGATTTTACTGTTTAAGAACAAATTAAGTGAAATATTTAACTTTTAAACTGTGAAGTTCACAAGCATTCGTTTTGCTTTAGAGCAAAAGCAATTCTTTCTTTTTTAGTTATGTATTGAGGTGGTGTTGATAAATTGTCTAATAATCTCAGTAATACAGTGAGTAGACTGGAGGAGCAATGTTTAAGCCTGTTTTTCCCTAATGGTTTTTTGTTTTTGCCTTCTTTTTTTTTTCTTTAAGAATATGAGCGGCATCCATTGAGTGTGCCTCCTTGTGTCTGACTAACGGATGGCCCTTAAGGCAAGAGGAAGTACATATGCATTATGGAGACTGAGAAAGACAGAAAGAAAAGGGAAAGGAGAAAGCTTGTCATTTGGAATGGCTTCATTAAAGCAAAGAAAATAAGCTTTTTGTAGACTTTAAACTTAAAAGAAAACTGTGATAGCTGACCTGTTACTCACCCTGAACATTGGTTTTTATGTTTACCTGTTAAAATAGCCCACTGCGCAAATGCTAATCAACTGTTTTGAGGTTTTTGATAGATAAATATTAGGGCAGATTGAAGCGTTTTATCTTTTTTACTGTTATAGGAAAGGAAAGATCAGAAAAAGGTCTGCAGCTATTTTAGGTGAATATTATGTTTTCTCATACTTTGTAAAATGCCTTTTGTAATCCATTTCATTATGACTTTGTGTCATTGCCATTGATTTATTCAGGACATCAGATATCCCGTTTCTTTTTGTGTCTATTTTTTCATAGGAAAGGCAACAAAAAAAATTAGATGCAACTTTTGTTAATCTTTTGGTGGCAATTAGGGCAACCAGCCATAAAGACACTATGCAGGATTTTAACCATCTAAAAATATAGTTTTAATTCATGAATCACTCTACGTATGAATGTATGTATGACTGAATGTAGTGCGAAGCACTTTGGCTTCCTCTGGACTTTATAAAGACCATTTACCATTTACAAGAAACAGCAATAGAAACAGTTTTTTTAATAAATAGACATATCAACTGAAACACAGTCACACTGGTCAATAATTTTGTTCAGTTAACACTGACATGCTTTTCAAATGAAGTGTAAGAGATGTCCTGCTATTTTCTTTTCTACCTTGTCTCCTGCCTGGAATTGATTTACCAGTTAGGTTTTGTTTTGTCCTTACAGTAAGAGTATTTATCATTAATATGTATCAAAATTAATCAACACTACAAGTGTATACCTGTAACTAGAAAACCAGAAAAAAACACCTTTTAGCAGAGCCCCAATATTAGAAGTTTAGGTAATAATGATGTAACAGTAAACACAGGGCCACACTTCGGTGAAGTCAGTATCGCTCATGCATCTTAATTTATTCCTTCATCCAAACAAAATCACATACTTCAGTTTTCAGTAACTTTATTTATTGGTGGAAATAAATTTGTTATTTCTGTAAGTACGGCCATTTACTTATGTATTTTTGTCAACAGAGGTGTCTTACCATGATCCCTGTGATTTTGCCTAAACTTAAGATGGTGGCCAGACCCAAATACATGGAGGGCATACTTGGACTGCACCACCAGTTCCTGCCAAGGAAGGGGAACTTGTATTATTCTTGGTTAAATGAACAACTAAATATCTGTATTTAGACTCCGATTTTTGATTTCTTCCTTTGGTGTTTACATCATTAATAAATTTGACTGTACTGTCATTTCTTGTAGTCATTGTTTGTGTTGTGCTTAGTTGCCCCTGTTGTGCCATAGTGGTCTGATAAGTCATGATACACCTTTGTGTGTAGTTTGTACTGCTCACATTTTCTCCCCGAGTTCATTGTTGTTTCTTTGAACAAAGTCAGCCTTCATTTTTTTATTGTAAATAAAATGTTTTGGGCTGAAGTAAACAAAGGACCTATTCCTTTTCACACAGTGACTTATCCTCTCACAACTGGTTGCAAATATATTTGGTACTGAAGAAGATAATGCTACCAATATAGTTAGTTGATCCAAGGACAAAAATAATAAATAAATAAAATGAAAACGGTCTGATGTCTGTCTCTGTCTGGAGCTGGAGCTGGAGCTGTGCTTTGCCTCCAGCTCTGATTAGTAAATGACAGGTCTCAACAAGAGCTGGATGTGACTCTTGGCTGACAGGCTGGCAGGGCATCCAAAGCTGCTCTAAATGAGATTGTTTAGATGCAACAAGGGGCGATGTCAGGGGAAAGCGCTGGTTTTTTTTCTTCATTTCTCTCTTTGATGTCAAGAGAAGCAAGGTTTTAGAATCTGCTTAAATGCCAAGAACCAGGATTTATTGGCTGTTTTCATTCCAGAACATGATGTCTATGTGGTAAAGTGGAGAAGGAGTTCTTCACTTCAATAAGACAGATGCTTCAAAGCACCTAGAAACGATTCAGTCCGGAGGGGTAAAAGTTATGACATCATTGTCAGACATGAGTCCGAGCCACAAGGGGCTTTTGGGTATTCAGATAACAGATTACCTTAAAGTGAAGTAAGTTCAACCATCTGTACATCTCAGCACTGATGCAAGTTTAAAGGGACAGCATTATGTAAAATAAACTTTTTTGAGCTTTACATTGTGTTATAATCCCACCAGAAGTGTTACTTTTATTCTGACTTCCACTCTGGAAACCATTCTGTTTGCAGAAACTCTCGTTCTCACCAAGCACAGGCTTTTCCAGGAAGCTCCTCCCTGCAAGTGCAGCTTCCAAGCTGATCTCCTGCCTCACAGAGCAACCCTCCCTCCCCTGCTACTCTCCCACTGAGCTCCTTCAAACAAGCGGCAGCAGCAATTAATAGCCACCTATTAATGGTGGAACTGTGCATCTGCAGCGCTCATCATGCGAGCTACTTCTCAGTGAAATACTAAAAATGTTGGTATGTAGTTTATAAAGTAACCCTGTTGTGATGTCGTGCTGAAGTCGCAGTGTTGGAGCAGGCGCTTCTTAAAGAGATGGAAGCTGCATTTTCACTACAAATGTGCACAAGCCAATGATTTAACATATTAGGGGTTATCGCTGGGTTACTAATTGTAGGATATTGTCAAATTAATGAGTCACAAATAAATCAGACCTTTGCATGTCTCACCGATGTGGCTCAACTCAGCACCAGAAAAGAGACCAACTTTTTGCCCGTGGTGCATTTGTACTTTACATGCAGATCATTAGTAATGATTCATAAAAAATAATGGCCTCAGGACTAACATCTCAAAGCCAGACTGGTTGTAAAGAAAGCCAGTTATCCTCACATCCACAGTTCCCTGCGAAAAGATGTATAAGAGCAAAAGAAAGAAAGAGAGAGAGTGGCATGGACAAAGAGGCAGCCTCACTATAGAGAATCTACAGTAGGAGGATGATTAGGTACTTCTGGAAGATATGACAAGGTAAAATAGCTAATGGCTGCTGGCAAAAAGAAGTGGACTCTTAACTCTACATCTTTCTTTTCACTCCTATTATAATCATGAAATGATGATATCACATTTTCATGGCTCTATGTGAAAGACTCCACAGAATACTCAAGATATCCGATTGCTGCAGGAACTACATGGAAATGACCCAGCAAAAAAAGTCATGAGCGACGCTAGCAAGTTGAGCGCAAAACATGGCCAACCTGGTCAAGATTGTGATGATAAATGAACTGTCAAAGGAAATGCTTCAGGTTTTGCCTCTTTGGTTTTGATTAGTTGCATCTGCTTCTGTTATAAATGTAAAGGTAAAAATGTGTCTATTCTGTCTCAAAAATGAAAACACATTACAGGTCAGACTAAATGATCTTTATAGTTTTGAAGACCTCTAAAGATGGGTTGAAAATGGGAGGTGCTGTAAATGATTTCAAGGAGATGCATTATTACTACCACCAAGCTATTGAGAAAAAGAGATGGAAGTGAAGGGAGTCAAATGCCTTGATTAAAAATGTTCATATGATTGTGCTGTGATTGCAACCAAAATGAATGGCTCTTCTAAAGGCCATAAAATGATTAAACAGCACAATTTCATCTTTGTTCTGAGGGAAAATAATCATATTCAGATAACATTTAAAAAAATAGATGACTTCTACTTACTTCTACTTTAAAGTTTACCTTTTAATCCTAAAACAAACTTAAAAGACAGAGGAAATGAGAAGGAGCACTTTGTCACTAAACATGGAAAATCATCTGAATTAAGAAACATTTTTTAACAGTAAAAAATGTATGTTGAGTTTTTTTCCCAGGTTCTTTTTGGAGAAGCTTTTTTTATGTGAACAATTGTGACTGGCTATGACAAAACCAGGAACAAGTCGCCTCAGGGCGTTGAGAGTTATTTACAGATTCTAAAAGTGTAGATTCTAAGCTTTCTGATTACGTCAGACACAGAAATATATCTATAAAAAAATTATATATGACCATGTCAATGTTGGCGATGAGACACTGAACCAGATCAGCTGACCTGTATCAAGACAAGGTAAGACATAGATTTATGATGTATGGTTTGTATAAGACCAGAAAAATAATGCTTTGTTTAAAAAAATATTGTGAAGACTTACAACACTGTATTTGTATAGTGTGGATGTCAATGCTGCCCTGCACCTCCTGTTGTCCCACACTGCCAGCCTAATTTCTGAAAGCTCACAATTATCTGAGATCTTGTCATTATTTGCATTATTCTATTTTTAACAAGTTAAACATCTGTTATTATTTATTTAAAATTGACCGAATTTTATGTCCCAATTCCAACAGATGTATACGTACAAAATAACCGTCTCTCTTCATTCTACTTTTGCATAGAAAGCCAAACAAGTGATGCCAATCGTTTAACGTTGGACAACATACAGTGTGTACACAGGTGTCTGTAAAGTATATGTCTTACCTTGCATGACAGTGAGTGGACCCTGGGGAATGTTGTAAGTCTCTAAATGTGTCTGTGTGTAGTCTATTTTTAGGCACCTTTCAAACAGAATGCATCTTGGGAAAAGGTACAAGATCAGCCAAGTGAGCATGATTCGTTGAGTCAGATCTCCCTTCTTCCATCCCCTTTCCCTCTCCTTCACTGTGACTTTTCTTTACTTATTTTACCACTTTTGTTCATCGTCCCCTATCATCTTTTCTTCTTCCTTCGCTGTCCCAAAACTATAACTTTTCTTGCAGAAATATTTTTGCAGCAAACGGCTCTCTAATTAAAACAAGCAATTCAACGGAATCACTCAAAACATGCAGGCACCCCTCATTTCACGTCCACATGGTATTCTTAACTGCTTGCAGAGAGATTTAATTTTGAGTGAAAATGTCTTGAGAAGCCTCTAAGCATTTATGCTCTTTGGTATTCTAGGGATGCTTCCCATCTTTCACTGCAACCCTTCCTCTACTCCCAGTTTTTCTTTCAGTAGGAGAAATGTTTGGTATTCCAGGGATTCCCTGCACTTCGTTCCTCTCCAGTCTACTTTCCTGCTTTTTGGCTCTCTCTTTCTCACCCTTTGAAATAAAACTTTTTTATTTTTCCTTCTGCTCAACTGATCCGCACATGTTTACAGTCTCTGCTGCTTTTATTCTAGGTTCAGCACTGGTGTTTTTAAAGTGCTCTTTTGGACAGCAGGATGTCACATGTGGCAACCAAACGTCTATATCAAATGCATTATTTTGAATCTATTGGATCCAGTGTTCAGTTTTATCGTTTTCAAATAATGTGAAGCTAAATGAAGAGAGTAAAACAAATGAGCAAAGCAGACTCAGACCAGCACTAACAAGCAACAGCAAGACACGTTGTAAGCCTTTAGCCACAAATAGAATTTTCAGATTATTTGTTCATTGGATTTGAATTTTAATATACATTTGATAGATATGAATAAGCATTTTCTGAAGGAAAATGGTCAAGTCAGAGGAAAAATTAAAGGTAAGTCATGAGCATTTATGTGATCATCAACAATTCATAAATCCACTGCAGAAATTGACATTTTTATTCCTGGTACACACTTAATCCTAATTGGAAACTTTAGACAATTTAAAACGATCAGAATAACTACAGAAATTTTCTGACAGTTGCAGTTTTATAAAGAGCTGAGGCACAAGTGCCAAATTTGAACAATAAGTATATTTGACTAAAGCTACTGTCACAGTGATTTTAATTCATCACATATTGTCTGCATGTAAGAATGTATTTTGTGTGCTTTCAAAGTTCTCAATAAGTAAAAAGAAACAAAACATTGATTTCTACCTTCAGTATAAAGTGTCTTGCCATTAATGAACTGTTATGGTATGTTTTGTGTAAAAAGTATAAAAACCTGCAGCATGTTACACCTAAGGGACCATTTTAACTAAATACTCTGTTCACCATACAGTATATATATATAAATATAAATATATATATATATATATTTCCATGAGTTCCACCAAGTGGTCAAATAAATATCACCTGGTTTCAATATTAAAGTGTAAACTGCTGAGTGAGCAATTGCACAGTCAGCCACTTCAAGCATTTGAGATACAGAGGTGAGTGAAGTTCTGTTCTTGCAGAAAAAGCCGTGTCTGCATTTTCTATCTATATATCAAAAGTATTTCATTCTGATTTTCAGTTTTTTATAATATATACATGAAATACATAACAAAACTTTTAAAGTTATGGAAGGGGTTTGCACTTTTGACGACTGAATGAAATGCGAGAGCTGTGTTCAACTTTTTTGCCAAATTGACAGTTCATGTGGAACCCTGCCAGGCCTGCTCCTTGTTACTGATTCTGTTTGTGGTTTTTCATAGACAGGATCTCAAGGAGATCATGGATGGTGAGGACAGTTAAAGGACATGAGGGCAGATATTTGCGTTTTGCAGACAATGTGGTTCTGCTGACTTCTGGCCATGACCTTCTGCATACGCTGACAAATGCTCACAGCTGATCTTGAAGTAGTTGGGATGAAATTCGTTTTCTCTTCATCTGAGGTCATGGTTCCTAATCAGAAAAAAAATGTGGCTTGGTCTTTTCTGGTCAGAAGTGACTCTCTGTCAGAACTTAAAGCATGTTGGTGTTCCTGAGCAGACGCAAGTCAAACGGAAAGTAATATAAAGAGACGACTTCAGGCTTCAACTGCAATAATCAGAGCTCTACTCCTCTATGTCTTGGTGACAAAAAAGCCAAGTTTTTGATTAATCAGTCCTTCTATTGGCATATACACCAAAAATACACCATCCTCACTGTGAAGCATGGTGGTGGCAGCATCATGCTGTGGTGAATTCCAGTTTTTCTTTGGCCAAAGAAATTGAGAATTTCTTTGCCACTTCCCAGAACAAGCAGGTAAATTAATGCTTGGGCTCATAAAGTATTTTTGTGGACAAATATTTATTTTGGCTACAAATATAAATTCAAATCAGTGACAAATTATGTCCAGGAGTTCAGAATTTTTTTTTTCCAAAATTACAGTGCACCTTTAGATTTTCATGCTCCTAGTGCACCAGGACGAATCTGTTCTAATTTGCAGAACAAATTAAGCTTCAGTTTAGACGTAATACTTTGACCCATGCTGAAATCTTTCCATGTGTAAATCTGCAGATGGGATTGAAAGAATTGCAAAAACATTATTGATTTGTCAGAGTGAACATCCTTTATTCTAGCTGTTGCTATACGCTAATTCACCTGCAGTCTGGTTGGCCCGTGGAGATCAGGTACATTTTCTTTGTATTGATGACTGAGACGTGTCGCTGCCCCTGCTGCATGCTGAGAAACTTATTACAAAATCACAGGACACACAACATGTGTGTGAGTGAGACTTTATGGCTCTTTGCTCCATCAACCTGATCTAATGACGGCTGCCTAACTGAACCCTTTTCTGCTACCCCACCATGGTAACACCACACACACACACGCACCTCACATATTCTCACACAGCAGGACAGTTGACATTGCTACTTCAATCGATACAGCTGACTACTTCTGGCGTCAACACCGACAGCGTTATATGACACACTCCCACAGCGAAGAGCTTCCTACGGCGTTTCAGTCAATATGGGTTAATGGTGTAAGGTAAAACTTTTCCCTTTCCTCTCGCTGTCTCTCATTCTGTTAATCTCTTCACCTCGCTGCCACACATAAACACACAGAGACGTAGCAGCACCTGACTGTCCAAGTTGACAAATCCTCCAGCAGGCCTTCCTCCCCGTAATGATTTGCCGTGTTTGCTGTAGACGCCTCCCTGCTGAATCCACTTGCTTTAAATAAACTCGCCAGCCTATTATTCTCAATGAAGTGCACACAGATTTTGTCAGGAGCCGGGGACACCGGGTCAATAGCAAGAAAAAAAAAAGCCCTGCATCATGCATTTGTTTTTATAGAGCTTTACTACACAAAGGCGTGACTATGTTTTTGAAGCTTTATCGTTAAAATGTGAAAGCAGGTAAACTTAATTTAAATTTAAAATGAATCTGTAGCAGAAGATGGCAGCTCCGCTTTATTTTCTGGCACTGATCTCTATAGATTTACTTTGGAAATGTTTCTGATCAGCTAGTTAGCCTGAGAATGAAAAATAATAATAATAATATTGCAGCATTCTTCACCACAGTTTAAAGAACAATAGAAAAACTGGAAATCAATTCTCTTTTGGATTTAAAATAATATAACTATCAAACTACAGTTCATGCGGTGCACAGTTTTCCGTTTGTTCTCCATGTATCTCACCGAACATATGAAACTCAATTTGAACAATCAACACATTTCTAACGTATGAGCACCAGAGGACCCCCAGTGTTTTTATGGTTCAAGTATTGTTTTTCTCCTTTTTTTTCATTACATTTTCACAGCAGGACGTCCTTTCAATAAGAGCTATATGGTTTGAACTTATTAATTGCGTCTGTATGACTGATCAAACAAGTAGTTTTACTTTGAGCTTCAAAAGTAAGACATCCTTATTTTATTACCCATGAAGATAGCTGCGTGTGGGGTGGCATCCTGAAAAATCAATTATACAGTTTGATCCTTGTAAAAGCTTCTGTAACCTTTCCTTTTGTCCAATACATTTGATTTTACTCCGCTAGGCGACGGTCTTTTTACTATTTACTGCTGACGATAGAAAAGTGCAGAAATAAATATCAAATGTCTGAGTTTTGCTAAAAATTGAACAGAGCGTGATTTTTAGGCCGTTTCATGTGACAGAATGCTTATCACATAGCCTAAACTGTGTGCACAGTATGTTTAAAGACTGAGAAACATTTAATATTAGTCTACTTTCAAACTGAGCAGGTTAATAATTGAAGAATTAACCGAGGATTTAACACAACTAGATAATGCAATGGCTGTTTCACGGTAGATGCTACTTTGAATTTTTCAGAAGATTGAAACAATATTTTTTTTTTACTGCGCGCTTTTCTAGTGTGTTCACGCTTCCCGTTTCATGCTAAACATTAAATACCCAAATTGGAAACTCCTCAGACAAAATGACTGGTTATTATATTTAGAGTGCCACCATAATTTATATCCAAACATTGTTGTGTACCTAAAACATTAATTCATTAAACATTAATTTAGAAAAATACAAGTTTTATCATTAGAAAAAACTGATACGGTAAATAATTTGTGAAACAAGGGTTTTAAAGTTAGAGAAAATAGAAGGTGCCTTTTTCTTGTATTTACATGTGTGATGCTTTCAAACAAAATAATTTTTTTCACAAAATCTGCATCAAGGTGGAATATTTATGACAAACGTATTTATGTTGTGGATTCCATACTAGTCTCAACCTAAAACTTTAGAAATACTAGCTCGTGTGTTCCTATAAATGGAATAAAGATTTTAAAACAATATCTCTGTTTGAAGCTGAAAGTTCTGAGAAGCTTATCTATTTTTTTACTCTGAGGTGATCAAATGCAATCCAGATTCCAGGAAGCCAGATGTTTATTAGTGTGCAGAATAAGAAGTAAAAAATCTGATGGAAACTTCATTAGTCAGCCACATATAGAAATATTTTAAATAAAGCTTGAAATAATGTATGTCACTGTGTTATATTTTAATCTAGTGCGTATTAAAAAATGCTAACTAATTGAAAGTGAGTGGAGTCATACACGGCAATAATTCAGATAAACAATGAGTAGGTTTGAAGTTTGAACTGTCTCGTCAGTACAAAGCCTCTTTTTGGAGTTATGTTCTGTTTCTGCCCTCCATGGATTCCTCTACTAGAAAAAGCCACGATTAGCAGATGGACTGGAGTTAGCAAACATCAAGTGGCTGAATAGTGAAGCCTAAGGCTCAGGGAACATGGCAGTGGTAGCACAGCTAAGCCATCTACATGTGGGTTTACACAAACAGATCTCCATTCATTCTTTTTGAAATTTCATGTATTTTCTGACATTCATTACATTTCATTCTCTTTAGCAAATAGTCATTTTAAATATGTATCTTGTGCTTGCTTTCCAAAGTATCCTTTGCAGGTTTTCTTAAGTACTTATTGCGTCAACAAACAAAAGTTAACATGGTACAATGCAATACGTACTATGCAGCAGGTAGCCTGTGACGCAACTAGAGTTCATTCCCCAATGAACTCTAGAAACAGGCACCTCTTGATGTACATTAGAATATGATTTCTGATCAGTACACATGCATAAAGAAGTTTATGCATTTAAAATATAATAAGGCATAATGTCAGTTTAACATAATGATACTAATATTAAATCCCCATCCATTTTTAGGATCAATCACCTGCCTCTTTTATCAGCCAGCAATTTTGTATTATTATTATGTCACAATTCCTTCCTAGAATAGTGCAATTTTCTGCAATAGTTATTGGTATGCCTCTGAGATTTTTACAAATCAAAACTCTTTGAAATACAAGCAGTACAAAGAAAATTATGTCGCTTGAGGCCTTGAAAGAAAACTAAAAAAAACAACAAAAAACAAATGAAAGAAATCCTTCTTCTGCAGCACATCATATGTATGGAAACAAAATCCCTAAGTCGCAGTCCTGCGACGAGTTTATGTCTTTTTTCAGTCGCATTTGGCTATTGGCCTCTGTGTTTGCAAAGCCATGCATCAATCAGCGAGATTTGGAAGCTCCCAGAAGTGACCCTAATGGATTCTACATCAGTCAACAACACGCTTAGGGAGAGAGGAGGTGGAAACAGAAAAAACTGTGCCAACACCAATGGGAATGAACTTTTAACATTTTTTACTCATATTCATGCAAAGACACGTGTTCTAATTAAGCATTAAAGTGGCGCTCTATAACATACGCATCCCTGTTATCTGTATAATAGCAGATAACAGGGATCTTACCCATTTGGTTTTTTTATTCAACCAAATGGGTAAGAATGGAAAAAAAACAATCCCTGATTATGCATACAGAAAGTAACTAAGTACCCTCCAAGGATTATTACATCATCATCTAGATTTATACAAAAGCTGAAAGTAAATTTGTTACTCTTCTTGTAGTTTTACTCACAAATTATGTTTGTCTAATTCTCAAAGTACAGGTGAAGAAAGATATTTTCCTAAAACAGCAGCACCAATCAGTTTCACCTATTTACAACATGTACTTCACAAATTGGTCTTTACAGTTATTAGCATTGTTGTCTTGCAGCAAATAAACCCGAACATGTCAGAATAATTGGAGACTGTAAACTCTCCTTAAAGTGAGTTTGTACAGGTCTGACTGTTTGTCCTGTATATCTCTGTCTTGTCCTGTGGTGAACTGACAACCTGTCCAGAATGTGCACTGACACACAATGACAACCACAGATAAAGCAAATAATGAATAATGAATAACCTGGTTAATTTAAAGCCATGACAGAAAGTGTTTCTCTTTTTTTTACCTCTGACAATTTATTAGATGTTAATATAATGTCTAGAGGCTATGTACAATAATTTTACAATGTTACACAGGCTTAGATGAATGTATTCATCACTGTGGCACGTTATAAATTGATTCCTTCTGCCATGCTTGTGTCTGAAGATTCAAAGATTGCTTTTATTGTCACTGTACAAAGACTTATATATAATAAAATATCAGTTCACCAGGCTAAAAATAGCTCTTATTTTAAAATAGCCCTGAAATAAATGTGCTAATAAAATAAGAAGCGAAATTTAAATACAACAACACGCACTGCAGCGCTGGCGACCAAAGAGAGGACAGCTACAAACAAAGGCAAAAAATGACATGCAGATTGCTGAAATCTTCTTTACTGGATGGGCGTGTTTGCAACTCCACATATGCACTACAGCTCTATGTGAAACATGAATGAAAGGCAGAAATAAAGCAGATTATGCATGCAAAAAAGGAAGGAGATTACAAAGCTTCATAAATTCTGCCTCTGTTCATTCATATGAATTTGAGACCTCAAATGTTCAACATGTGTTGAAATTGCTTTGATTTCCCCACTAGTGATCCGCTACCCCTTTTTCAAAGGAGACAGATCAACAAGTGATTCACGCTGTGGGTGCTGACACACCCCCATGCCTTAAAGCAGTCAGCTTTAGCGTCTTTTACGGGTAACATGGTTTTCCACTTTGACACGAGGATCCTAACATCTATTTTTCCCAAAAGCAAACAAAAATGTCCTCTCATCTGAACAGAGGAGACACATTACTCGCATTTTCATCCCGCCGAGGTCACCTTCTGCTAGGTATGCTCAGCAGCGATTATTTGAGGAGTTATTTTATGAAAAACCTTAAGTGCACTACAGATTTAAGTAGATCTAATGGACAGAACCTGACTATGGGAGCAAGAAATGGTTTCAGTGATTATCCGAAACAGCAAACCTGACCACTGCCTTCCTACGCTCTTCCACTCGATTCGAATCTTGCAATCTGAGATTTCTCCCCTTCACTTGGATTCCTTCTAGTAAAATTTCTACCAGGTCAATGAGAGAACAGAAGGATAAGTTGCGGACAGTGATGTTAATTTTCTGTGCTTTCTTTAGAATTGTAGTCTGCCTGTAAATTTTGCATTTGTAGTGGTGGAAGTGAAAGAAGCCTCTCAGTCCGGTTTAGTCATACATCCAAATAGTGAGCCAACATTAACAGCCACTTTACTTTTTTTTTATCCACTTCCCTCTTGACATTAGAATACTGACGAGGCAATTTCTGGAAAGCTTCATAGCTTTGCATTTGCTAGCGTTTTACCCAAACATTAGCGATTGTGTAAAATGCCTCCAAGAAACAAATGTTTCTCAAAAGCCAAGAGCACAGACCCACTGTCTGAAACAAAGTGATGGATGAGGGACTGATGTTTACCAGGATTAAACAGCAACAAATCTCTGAATCTTTTCATATGTTATTTTTGTTTTAAATATGCTTAGGGACATTGATATTATCAAGTCTGATGGAAGGACTTAAAATTGTCCAGCTGAAAATCTGATCAGGAAGTGAACTTGTAGCACAATCAGAGAAAACAGGTGCAATATTACCATCATCATAATGGAGCACAGGCTCTCTACAATAATTTTACTGTATTTTACTGGAGTACGCGACAGACAGGTCACAAACTGAGCACTGGACTAAGAGAGTAATTTTTTTTAAGTTTGCATATGTATCTTGGAGATCATTAGATCAACAGATTTGTCTGAGCTGATGAATTTAATGTTGGTATTTCTTTTATATAAATCACTACAAATTACACTGCTAAAAAAGAATAGTGTCATACAAAGTTAAAAGCTCTAAGGTAGCAATAATAGCACCTTTCAAACATACTGGCAGTAATAAAGAGTTGAGAACAAGAAAGTAAAGCATCAGGGTTTATTTTACCTTACAAACACTCAAGGGAAGAGAAGTGCTGCTGGAGGTCCATGTTACTAAGTGGAAATTCATTTAAGGTGAAGCAGCCATTCACATTTGAAATATTTAGTATCAAGAGTACAGAACATTTGTTAAGCTTCTCCTTCCCAAAAAAAGAGCACAAATGCAGTTGTTTTAAAAAAAAAGCAAAAAACCACTTTGAAACTGGCTTAATGCATTTTAAAACAAATCTATAGCCAGAGCTGCATGTGCCTAATAACTGATAAGGCAGCAGTGAGAGTATGTAAATATTATGCTACATCTCGTTTTTCTTATCAAAGATGGAATTAGGGGTGATGAGAGAAATCCTTGTGCTTTTCAACTATAAGATTTTTTTTCATTTTATTTTAATTAAGGAAATAATACTATTTAAATCATCTAACTGTCTGCCAAGTCATCTCTTCCTTCATCACTTTATCTGGAGGTTATCTCTTTACACCTCTTCTTTCTCCTCATATCTCGTTCTGCTTCAGTGTATATTAAGTGATGACTATCTGATTTTGATTGGCTGCTTTTAAAACGCTTGTGTATCTATTTCCACCACTATGATCACACTTTATTACAGCTTAAGGCTTTAAGAAAGTAATTCCAAAAAAAGGTGCCACATGAATTTAAACTCATAATCAATAGGGAAGCATTAAAATATCAAAAGCAAATAAGAAGTTTTGGTGAGGAAATGTTTCAGTAAAGCTTTATGAATATACTGCCACACAAATGGATTAAAAGATGACATGTTACCATTACTTTGTGCTGAAGTAGTTACAATAACCAAACCCGTTCAAAGCAGATTAGTTCATTATGGAGCAGGAATATCACTTGGTTGGGATCAGGGAAGCATTTCATCAAATTGGACATTCTGATTCAGAATCTATTCAAAAGTGACATGAAGTCTGGGAGTCACTGAATATGTTGTGAATAACAGCAGAGTTAGAAAATAAATTTAAAGAGCACTGGACTTCAGAGCTCATTTCATTTCTTTTGGTGTTTATTTTGCCATCCAATTCTGTTGTAGAGAAAAGGATTCTATTAAGAAAAATAATGCAGGAAACCACAAGAAAAGCAGAAGAAAAAAAAACTACATGCTTTTTTCTTTTACAAAAATAACTTTCATCCTTCAACTGAATGGATCAGATTTTATAAATACAATTATTAGACAGCTAGACTGTCTCTAATCATGGCTTCTCTATCCAGGAATCTGTAAAAATCTGTTCATTTTTACAAACAGATTTCTGCAAACTGCTGCTGGTTCTACCTCCTTATGTTGAATATTAAACATAGTTATACCTCTTTAAATGATGCACATACATGAATAGTGATGAGGCATTTCATTTATCTCTTAAAATTTGTTTTTGTAGAAAAGTCAAACATGTATGTTTTAGAGTTAATTGCAGCTTTTCAGCGATTTTAAATTTAGCTTCAGGGTGACATTTTAAAATAAGGAGGTGGAGGTGCAGATGAAGAGATGTCAAATATCTCCAACTATCTATCTTTACACATGCCGTTAGCTTTATAATGCGCATTCATTTATCAAAGTAAATTATGCAACAGATTCGACTAAAGATGCAGTTTGTGATCATTTTAACAAGGAAATTAGTCTGACCTGCTATAAAAGTAGTGGTTTAAATAGAAAAGCATTTCTCTAAACAAAATGTTCTCTTTGATTCTAGCAAAAAGACTCCAAATTTAAACTTGAAAGTGCCATTATAGAGACAGTATAAAAAGTGACGATATAAAACGCATCTGTTCTCACTGACATGTAACTGATATATAAAAACTAGAGAAGCTCTCTGTGTCATAGTCACGAGAGCCCAGGCAAAACCTCTGAAAACCTTTCATGACAAAATGTTTGAAGGGTGTTTCTCAAACATACAGATAGTTTATGTCCAAGAAATATGTTTAGACTGAGTTCAAGAACACCTTGATTTCAGCCTTGAAAGTTGTTACATACTCATCTCTTACAATCAGACATAAAAATGAGCGTCTGCCAAGGAGACAACCACTTCAAACAGAAATAGTAAAACACGAGAAAGCCTTCTGAGAATAAAGTTTAATGGCTGACAGGTCTGCTTCAGACAGAGAGTCATTGACACTCACCCAGACGTTTACACAAACTCTCAAATATGACGCTCAGAATCCACAGGCAAAATGAGAGACCGCAACACACCCAAATATAGACCGCAGTCAGTGAATTTGTTGCTTTTTGAGCTTGTGTTTGATATTTAGAGTCCATGATTCATGGATAAACGGTTACACAACAGCGTGTGTGTGTGTGTGTGTGTGTGTGTGTGTGTGTGTGTGTGTGTGTGTGTGTGTGTGTGTGTGTGTGTGTGTGTGGGTCCCTCTGAAAGGTCAGACTAAGCTTTCACGTTGCATCCAAACATGGAACATTTGCCTTATCATCCTTACGACAAAAAATGTGAGACTCAGTGAAAGACGGACTGATATAAAACTCCCTATTACCACAGAAATATGACAGGCATACAAAGGACATGTCAATAGATTACTAACGCAGACTTATATAAAACATTTTTTTAGCTAAGGAAGACAGCATCTCTGAGCTGAGCCAACGTTCAACCCGTTTGAATACAGATGGTTATTTTAATTGGCGTCTGTCTTGCAGCTTCACCTGAAGTTTGGAGAAATGTTGGAGATGTTCTTGAATGAATGTTTACACTCCTAAGTTCTCAAGACAATATGGAGTCACCTCTGACTGAGACAAATGAATAAAACTAAACAAAGTAATCATTTGGTTAGGCAGTGACAAAAAGGGCAATCTGAATACCATGTCATTACAGAAGTATGAATAAATAATAGATAATTAACTCTTGCTTGTATGATTTATTTTTTTTAAAGTATTCCTAATCCCTAAGAAGCTCTAACTTGCATGTGTGTTCTTTTAAGTCCCACAAGCGATATATCTTGCTTCATTTAGCCAGTATTTCTCAATGCATATTCTCTTCTTGTGGCTTCAAAATATGTTCCAGCAGTGTTTCTGTGTGAGTGCCCACACTGACAGATGTTCTTACCTTCATATACTGCTTTGAAGCCCTGCGCACTCACAGCAAAGTCTGTTGTAAACCACAGAGCCAGTATGGAACCACTGCTGACAATAGGAGAGGGCAGCATGAATCCTGACAATCTGCAAACAGAAAGTAGTGTAAATATAAATAAAGCATTTTGTTGCAAGTATGCACAACCACTGATTTCACAAAGACAACAAGTAGGCCATGTAAAAATTGAAAATCAGAGGAATTATGTAGTTCTGTGAGATGTTGTTGGTTGTTACAAAGTTTCTATAAAGAGCCTTTTCATAGCAGGAACCTTTTCAGGAGCCATCACAGTTTTCTGGGGTATTTTTTGTTTCTCCCTGTCATTTCCACTGTTGAAGGCAGGACCAAATCAGACATTTAAGGTGGAAGTCGACCCCACAGCACAGCTTGAGAGGTGGTACCTTATTGAAGGACCATGAACCGAAGGTGGCGATTTGTTATAAGAGTTTGCCATTTCATGTATTTTTCATCATTCTAACTAAAAAAAAAAAGTCTTTGTGTGCCATAAAATACCAATCAACATCACATAAATGGATGTGATATTACTTACTATGCAACTATGCATATGAATGGCATTTATGACAGAGATATTTGGGCCCAAATTAGCCCAAAAATAGTGGTAAAAAAATCCTAGATGTTTTACGGGACCAGTTATCTGACACAGAAATGCTCTAAAATTCTACAGATACCACAAAAGAAATACAAAAAATAAACTCAAAATATAATTTTGTTGCTCAAATAAATGAACTGGTCTTTCTCTCTCAAAAAGCAGCTTCTGCTTTTCTCTCAGTGGTATATTTACATTTTTGTGTCATCAACGAGCAAGAGGTTTCTTTTTTGATCAAGCAGCAGGTAAGTAAATAAACCAAACATGAGAATGCTCCTGCATAATTCACAAACTCACATTGGTATAAGCATTGGGCTTTTTACTTCTTTAGTTCTCAAATGATTTTGTCAAAAGAGACCATATATGAAAAAAAGATTTGGATAGAAGATCCAGAAATGGACATTATTCATGTTCAACAGAAAGTGCAAAGACAAACTGAGACGTTTTACATACAGCAAGTATAAAATGTCCACGAAATGCCAGATTTTGTTAGAAACAAGAAAATAGAAAATATTTCAAATTAATTCAAACTACACAAGTGAATAACAAAATTAAATTAAATTTTAAAAAAACATAATACAACTAATGTGGTTAGAGAAGTGTGCAGACTCCCTTATAACTTTATAACTGTGTTCTGAATTAAAAAAAATAATAAAAAATTATAGATAGGAGTCAGTGCATACCTGTCATTGCTTAAAGAGTATTTGATAAACCTACATAAAGTTCAGGTGTTATTACAGGCTTTTCCTAACATTTCCTTAATCAGATTTTATAGCAGAAGCCATGATCCACAAAGAGATAAAGAAGACTATAAAACAAATTTTAAGGCATTCCATTTACCTTGGAACACAGTGGACACAATCATCACTACACTTTGTTCTTTGTAGATGGACATGAAGGCCTTGTAACAACCTTTGTTGTTAATTTTTTTTATTTTTTTCCCCCAGTAAGACTTTATATTTGCCTTCAGATTTTTTAAGGACTAAAATCAACAGAGCAGTATTTAACTTTGACACAAAGGTAGATCATAACCACAGCCTGGGCTCCCTGTAGAAGACAAAAGCTCCCTAAATACATTTTTTGAGCGATCTGTAAACGATAGAGAATATGATATTCCTGGATTTTGCTTCTCTTGCACTGTTCTCACCTCCATTTGAACTCCCCAGGCCTCACAATGCACAGCACTGTTATTTCATCATTCTCTCACTTCCTTTTTCATTTCATTTCAGAATTCTTTTATATTAAAAATCTTCTGGTTTGAAACCATTTGCATAATACAGCCACACTCTTAGTGGTGACAGCTTGCTTCTGCTATTAGCATTTAGACTATACAATTCATTTTTATAGTAATTATTTGAAATGATGGTGTATTATCTGACATTTTATATATAATAACCACTGCACAAAAGGCTGTGCTATTTAGAGCATCTTAACATTTACAAATTGAGCATGAAAAGAATCAAATGCTTACAATCATTCAAATAAATGGTCCACTAAAGGGGGTTTGGGCTCCTCTGACACCTCAGAAACCCCAACAGAACATGCTGAGATAATTGCAGTAATTACTTTTTAAACAAACCAATAAACAAAACAAAAATGGCAACCAAAGACATCCGTTTAATACGGATTTTATCAATCAGAACTTTTATTATGAATGCCAAGTTATAGCTGAAGAAAGTGGATGAAGAAAGCTGTCTACATCTGTCCATAATCATTTTTGAAAAACTGATTTTTCTTTTGTCAAATGGAAAGTTTTAAGAAGAATTTTCTTGTGCTGAAACCCAGCCCACTTGAACTAAGCCCTTGTTAATTTAAAAATCAGGCACTGGAAGGGAAATGGAACAAGAAGAGAAAAACAACAAAGCTCATCAGGAGGATTTTAAAACCATAGATGTCAGCGAAACAGAATAATCCAGAATCTCACGACAAAAGAGATATTTAAATGCAGATCATTCACAGGTGCATATTAAAAGCTCTAAAATGCAAATATGAATGTGACAATAGACATGAAAACTTCTGATGCCTCTGTGACTTGAGCCACCCAAAAACATCTACCTATCCATGCCATAGAAATATCTGACACACCACAGTTAGGACAGAGAGAGAGACCCGATACTGATCAAGTGATCATGTGGAGGGAAGGTTGTGCGCAGCAGAGCACAGTTGTTTTAACTAGCAGGTGAAAAGGATGATTTTAAGCTTGCCAAACAGAGTGAACTGATCTGAAATTTTCTATAATTTGTAAAAAGCACATTGCTCAAAAATCTTAACTGCACATTTTTTTCAGCTACAAAATATAAATCTATATTTCAAAGTTGGAAAAATCTCACTGCTGTTAATTAAAAATGAAATATGTGATAACTAATGAACAAATTCAACCATTAATACTTTATGGAACAGGACCAGAATTGTCGTTTTTCAGGATGGAAAGGGTACCGACGGGTGACACAATGTTACTGTTGTCCTCACCCAGTCCTATGCAGCTCATCATGGCTCTTTTTAAACAGACAACATCAGGAGTCCCAGAGGAAACTGGGCCTGATGTTGCCAGTGATTACGTAAGCTGCACCCCCAGTGGGACATATATTCCTATTTTGCTAGGACAACTACTAACAATAACGGCCTATTTTCTTATGAATGACTTGCAAAACGGCATAACTGAGGACATTATTCTATCACATTATTTTGTTGATTGCATCTGGATTTCTCCGGTCGGCACAGCTGAAGCACGAATTGTAAAATATTAACAAAAAAAGCGTTCAAACTGAAGAAGGAGAGCAACTGATATTGGAAACTCTGTTCGCAAACGATTAGCTGGAGCCTCAATGAAAAATGTCGCGAGTCAGGACGGTGCTTATTTGTTTAATACGGCACTCATCAGTCAAACCCTTTGTAACGAACACCAAGTTACAGCAGAGGACAAGGTTTAAAGTGAAAAATAGAAGGGGAAAGCAGTAAGCCATCAAAAGTATGGAGTCGCATGGGGGATGGTAAAAAAAAACCCAAAAAACAGACATTGGTAGCAAAAATGAATAGCTTTAATTCTCTGGCCTCAGAGCAAGGACACAAAGGACAGACAAGAACAGATGAAAGGAGCATACAAAGAGCAACAAACTGAATGGGAGATGGAAGTCGGAGAAGGAACAGAGGAAATAAAAGAAATGCAAAGGAGGAAAGAACAGACGGCCCTTCCTGCTTATTTTGGTTGTTTTGTGTTTTTGTAACCCCGCATTAAGCTTTCTGTGGCCAGGTTAATCAAATGTTGTGCAATACTTAAAACATATTCCATGTCCATTTTGTCATTTGCAGACCAACTAAAATATCAGTCTAACTCCTACATGTAGAAAATTAATAACATTTGAAGCGAGACAGATTTTTTTTCAGAAATATGAGCATTAGCTATATCAGCTAAGTTTACACCATAATGCATAACATTTAGTGAATAATTTACCCTGTCTCTTCATGTATTTTCTCCAGGAGTTAAACTTATTTTCTATAGTGGAAAAACGTCATATTCTTTAATTGCCTATTCTAAAAAGACCTTTGGTATGAGTGCATACCAGATGTCTTTTTTGTTTGTTTGTTTGTTTGTCTGTCTTGGATGAGAAATCTAGCCCTGACTGCTGGGATTGGTCCCAGATTCTCAGCATCCTTGAATATAAATAGTACAATTGTTGCCCAACAGTATTGGCTGACAGTTTATTTTTTTTTAGGAAAAGATTTTTACTGTTTAATTAAAATGTACATAAAATACATTAGGCACAATAAAAATAACTTTTTTTTATTCATCACAATTTTTGTTTCTATATTAGTTTTACAGCAAATAGCAACATATACATGTAGACACTTTTTATTCAAATTTAGTAAACTATGTAATTTACAGAATATTCTTCTGTAAAGATTAGACTATTTTATTAAAATCATGCATGTTTGCAAGATGATAACAAAACAAAATAATTCTGAATTAGTGTTGCTGTTTTTATTTGAAAATTTATTATCTAAAATTAAATACTATCTAAATCTGAAAATCTGAAATCTGAAATCTAAATATTAAATCTAATATTATCTAAAATATTTTTTTTCAGATCCCAGGAGTATTTTCATGTTGATGACTTTGGTCTTTATGGTAAAATGTTTGGACTCCTCCGGGTGTTTGTGACCTGCAACATCGCTGAATCCCATAGCATCCAGAACTCACTAATATTTCACATATGGGATGACATCATATTCCTACTTATAAGAACAAAGTGAAATAGGGCATTAATAATTTTACAGGAACATGAACTTTGGAGAGCATTGTGCTTTGGGCTAATGTTGACTTCTATAACTTGTGAAAAACTAAAGCGATGGGTTGACTACATAACGTATAACTGCTATTGATCAGAGAGGCACAGGCTGCAGTGTAGAGCCACCATGGCCGATAACCACACAGGTAAAAGTGTTTGTGAAGAGGTTTCAGCAAGCCCTGCTGCTGACTGGGATAAAAATTCTGCTTTAACAGGTTTAATAATAAATTGTTTATTGATTGGTAATATATGTAATGCTGCAGTGTGTTACAAAATTTGAAGCTAGATACAAATAAAATACATAGTAAATCAAGGTAAGCGCATAGAAGGAATTTTCTTTTTTAAAATTGCAAGTATTCTCACTTTTCTCAGTCAGTGTGAGATTAATTAGGACAAAACTGAGACTATTTGGTTTTGTGTGCTCTTAAACAACCACATGAGACTCTCAGTTCACCAGCCAGGTAAAGAGAAGCAGTTGTCTCGTCACCAAATTAAACCATAACATTTCCGATCAATATTTTTGCTCCGTTTCACTTTCCATCAAGCTTTGCTTCGTAAGCTGGTAGCTAAAGATCCCACAGCTGTTTGGAGTTTACCTAACAACAAAAATAATGAGTAAAGAAGATTTAACTGTTCACCCAGTCAGTTGCACTTCCAGTCAGTCAACCAGCTTATGTAATCAGACAGCCGCTCAGTGATTTTAGGCAGCTGGCCTCTATAGTCAACCAACAGGCCAGCTTGCCTGTATGCCATTCTGCTGCTTTGTCCATCTGTCTGACTGCCCATCTGTATCTGTTTCAGTCACTCTCTCACTCGAGCTGCCAGTCTATCTGTCAGAAAGTCCCATATTTATATCCTCCTCTAAAGCAAAGGTTACTGTTTTGACTAGACCGCAGCGCTTTTGTGATGGGGCATGTCAATATAGATAAAAGCAGCATGTCCAAGTATGCTGTTTTATGGGGCATTCCATTTTGCTCAGACGTTGCATGGAGAATGACATAACCCAAGCCCAACTGTGTTGCAGAGGTAAATTGGAAAACCAGAATAATTTTCAAACTCTTGACTTAAGTAACCAGACTAATTGTTTCTGTAATACAAACCAATAATTATGTATTTTTGAGCATTTTATGCATTTAAGCAACATGTTCACAGGTAGGGATTGAGCAGTTCAATAATATGCCACTGACTTAATGATACACAAGCTGTTAGATGTGCAAATAAACATATTTTAACCAGAATGTAACTGAAAGTTACAATTAGGCATTTAGATGCATGAAGACGACTGGCTAAAGTTCAGAGAAGGGAAGAACTGGGGTTTTAGTAAATGTCAATGCGACATGTTGGTTACTGCCATATAAGATAGTCTTGAGAATTTATCTCCTGGTTTCCAAATGCATCTTTACAAAGATGATAAGGACAGGACAGAATATTCAGTGAGCTGCACTAGAGTAGACACCTCTCTGTCATCAGAGGTGAAGAAATGGAAGAGTAGTTAGAAATAACAAAAAAATGTAGCAAAAGATTAAAGGCAAAGTACGCAGAGTACCACCTTTGAATGCTCAACACATTGAGTGTTGAAGTAGACAGGCTACAGCAACAGAAAGTCATCTCTCGAGAAAAATCCTGCCAGCTACTAAAAACAGTAAACCAAGGCAGTGACCATGTTCACCAGTCTTCTCATGGTTAGATAACTAGTTTCAGGAGGTTTACTTACCATGTCAGAAAGATTATATCATCTCAAACTGATGTCTAATAGTCTCCTGATCTCACATTTGAGAAATAGTTAAACAGGACAACCCCTTCATAAATCTCAATACAGTAAATCTGCATCACGTTTTTCATAACATCATGTTGATATGGGAAAAATCTCTGAGGAATATAAATCTGTTCTGAATGAAAAAAGGAGTCAATTCATTAACAAGGTGCACTTTATTAATGGTCAGTGTATGTGTATGATTAGATAAAAATACCTTAAAAATACCATACATACAATTTATTGCAACACATTCCTAGTGAAATCCACATTTGCTAAATGGACAGTGGTAAACATCACAGGTCCAGGTCACAAAGTTGATGATTTATGAAAATCCACAATTCAGCAATCACCTAAAAGGGCTATAAGATTATAAAGATCTGAGTGGCTATTGATGGCAGACATTCATCATTTAATTGCCCGTCCCCAGAAAATAAGTTGACACATGCAAGGAGACTTTCCTCTGCTAATCTAATCCACTGTCTACTTCAGCCTTTTTTTTCAAACCTCCTTCAAGATTTGTGAACCATCTCATTACATGTAAGGAGGAGCCTGTTTGGATGATGGTGGATATTGAAACAATAATGTAGAGCGAAGTGTAACATTTACCAACTCATTCCGTATATTTTAAAGCTTCTGTAATGAATTTATGAAGTGGCAGTGTCTCAACTGTAGAAAGAAATAGTTAGAAATTGATGGACGCTTTCATTCTAATGACTCGACACAAAGATGATTTGTTATCTCAGTGGAAAAAGATTGATTGCTAAGAAAAATACAGCAAAAATAGCCGACTTCCAAGAGTAAGAAACATTGTTTTCAGTTTCCACACTAGCCTTCTATCACTGAGCTGACAGGCTGAGAACATTGATTCATAATTGAAAACAACAGCTGAGCTTAGGAATGCTCTTTCTGCCGAGCACAAACTGTAGTACGGTATGCTGATTGAGGCAAACATGTCAATAAAGTAAAGCGCAGCTATTCACTTACATCTTTTCAGATTCACATTTATCACATGGAGGTCTTTTTTTTATACCACACTGTGCATCTAAAAGTGATTTAGACTATAAACACAGACCTACAGACAGTGATTTATTTTGGGCTTTTTAATATTCACTTATATTTTCAGACCAAAGCCATAACCTTCTCCATCCAATAGTATATTTGTCTCACAAGTTGCTCAATAAGCAGAAATGCTTTTGACTTTTAAACTTTCTGAGTAGATTCTCCATCTTTCTAAAGCTCTCCTGCTTTTCAGTCAACCAGCTCCACTGCAATAGATCATATCCGAACGATGACAATACGCAGCATTGATGTTTTGGCGTCTGGGCTCTGACCTCATCGCTCCCCCACAAGGAACCACCAAGCAGGGTGCAAGTCTTTCAAATGCTACGTGACTCACATGAGGGAAGTCGCTGCAGGCGAGTCGAACAGTGATGGCTTCAATATATGCCATAATAAAAAGCTAGAAATGGATATATGTGTTTCGGTGAGAGTCGTCCATGTGAGCGTAGCTGGATGGGGATCGTCTGCCTGAACTACCTCAGAGGCTTCATTACAGTTCAAAACAACAGAGAAGAAAGTAAGAGAACATAAATGTATTTCTCATAGAGCGAAACCATTTTGATTACTCTTGTAAAATATAGCTTGAATTGTATTTCATGAGAAGAGCTCCATGTTTTATGCCAGTGTTAGTTTGACTTCCTGGCAATATGCCTCCGTTTCTTTTTGATTCCCTCTGGTGCTCTGTCTTCATTAGTCTGCGAGTTTTATACGTACTTTGTTCCTGTCTTCTGTAACTTTCATGAGCGTTATTGTTTTGTCTGTTTGTTGTGTGTCTGTTGTATGTTTGGCATGTCCGTTTTCTAACCAGACGACAAAAAGACATTAAAAATACTTCTGAAAAAGAAACTGAGAGAAAACTAAGATCTCTCTTAATCTTTCTTGGTCTTTATTGTTTTGTGTTTAGTGTAAATTCATTATTTATACTCAAATGAAAAGACTATGCATAAATAGAGCTCTGGGAAAAACCTAAGAGTCCATCTAAAACCTCCTGGTTATTCCACCAAATATTGATTTCTGAACTGAGTTAAAACATTGGTATTGTTGTTTCCAAATGAATATGAACTTGATCTCTTTGCATTATTCGAGGTCTGGAACTATTGCATCTTTTTCTCATTTTCTGGAAATAAATACCAAGTTTTTGCTTGTAATTTCAGAGACATGTTGTCTGTAGTTCGTAAAATAAAATAACAATGTTAATTTTATTCAAACATTTACATATAAATTGTAAAATCTGAGAAAGTTATCATTTTAAGTGGTCTCTTAATTTTACAGGATGCTGGAGATTTACAAAAGCTTTTACTCTGGCTATGAATGTAGAAGCTTTTTGTAGCTGTTCATGCTTCATTTCTGGATTCTGTTAAATAAACCAATTAAATTATATACTGGTGTTCCTGAATGGGAGCAGTAGTAAATACTTCATTGCTGATCGTTTATCTATTTTTTTAGTAGCTTTAAGCTGTTTTATAACATTTGACCCCAGTAATACTATGATATGTATCCATATTAAAAGTTTATAATTATCACTACTATCTTAGTGATGTTAGGATTTGTCTATTATAAAAATATAATTCTGAAATGTAAAATAAAATAAATTACATTTCTTTAATTTCTTAAATTAAAGAATTTAACATTTGGGGGTCTTTCTTTTTTTTCGACAAATTCATGTTAAAACTTCATTACATTTCCTAATATATATTGTTAGAATATCAATAGTCTTTCTAAATCTCCTGTTTGTTTACCCTGAGGATCTTTACATGCAATAAGCCTGACTGATGCACAACCTTCAGACCTATTCCTACACATGAGTCTGGAACGAGCGTAACATGCATCATGCAAAATTTGCGACCTTTACAGCTTTGAAATCCATACAAAAACCTTTGATCAATTACAGAGCGACATGACAGTCGGCTGGAAAATATGACCCGTTGTCTTCCCAGAAAAGCCGAGTTTTTTTTAAAGAGATGGCAGGAGTTAATATCTTGGGTTCCTAATATATCTACCAGCTTTGACATTTAGAAAAACAATCTGTCACACACACACGCCAGAAGCAAGATCAATGTACACTCGCAAACAAGTATTACTATTGCCTGCCACAGTCTCAGAGAGCATTTGGCTTCTATTTGCCAGCGCTAGATACAAGCCGCACTTGTACAGTAGATGTATGCCTCTGGTTCAAGCTATTTGTTTCAACCCGTCATCCTGGGACATAATCCATTTTTTAAGAATTTGCAGTGGAACAGTAGTCTGTCAGTGACACAACACAGCATGGAGTAAATGGAGAGACAAGAGGCACTTCATGTAGAGGAGAGAGAGACAACAAAAGGAGGTCTACAGAGAAAAAGGAAGGCAGATGGGTAAAGTACCCTTAAAAAGTACCCTTAAAATGCAGTAAGAAAAAAACAACAAATAAAAGTTTTTAAGGTGGATGGTATTTTCATATGATGAAAGTAAAAAGGAAACCATAAAACAACAAGGTGAGTGTATATCCAGAGTCTGAGAATTTGTTTAAGTTGTGGTGTAAAGAGGGCAGATTCTGAAAAGTAGCCGGCACAAAATGTTTGACTTAAATTTTTACTTCTCTTTAAAATAAAATATTTGCAAAACAAAAAAGAATGGTAGACATCCAGGTAAGAGCAAATTTATTCATGTCCCAGGCAGAATTAAATTAGTTACCTTTTCATTCAACAAAAAGGTTTTGTGGTAGGATATAAAGTAGACATTTCAAAATCATGAAATGTGATTTTCTGGATATTCTTATAGCTGACATGTACATATTCTCTCACAGCTGACATGTACATATCATGCAAATTTCAGACCTTTTGATTGTTTTGCGACTTAAAAAAACAACTCATTTTCCTCACTTTAAATCGAACGTGTATGTATCACCAGTTTGTTGACTCCTGGGAGGTTGCAGTCTAAACTGTACATCTATGACTTAAGTGATATTGTTCAGCTGAGCTAAAATACTATAAATAAGAGCACATCCTTGACTGTAAGGTACAAGCTGCTAACTTATACAAAAGAGTAAGAAACCACAATACTCAGTCCGATAAAGAAATCGGCCGGTGGACCTATTTGATTTGTGTGTAACCGTATAAGTTTGAAAACAAAACAAAAAGTATATTAAATCTTCTAAGCTTTATTTAGGGATAATTGGTATATTATCTTATTTGCAGCTCTCTGATCATTCTCATTGTTAGTCTACCAAGGGCGAGCTAATTTAGCCTTAAGCATTATTTTTTTCATTTTTGCAAAAATGATTTTAGAGACCAACTGCATAAAGCTGCTGTGGTGTTTGATGCTGTGCATTTTCTCCAGAAAAAAAAAGAGCAATATGGGAGCCGCTTTCACACATCTTTCTCCTTATTCCAAAGAAGCATTACAGTTGTTTTGCCTCAGGGAGACTTAAGTGACTTGTTAATGTACATATACACAAGCAAATACGCACATAGGATCGAGACGGGAAGTGAGAGTTGCACAATATGACCCAAATCTTAGTCACACTACATTGCTGTAAGGAATTAAGTGCCTTGCTGAGGTGCACTGCGGCAGTGGGCGGCACTTGACATCAGCCATAAATGTGTAAGAACCCTGCTGATTTTCTACTAGCCTTGAGCGACACCTTCATGTGCAAATCTCATATGTTTAGAGCAGGAACTTCACCGACGTTTGACAATGCTCTCTCATGCAGTTGACCACAGGGGCATTTTCTTCAGAGGCATGGTTGTATTTTTCATTTGGAAGCTGGTCAGATGCTGGTATTAATATACACCACAACAAAAGTAAGATAGATCAATTGTACTAAAAGAAAAACATTCATGCATTTTAAAGTTCAAAGATTTTGTTTGAAATAAAATACCACAACTTATTGGTGGTAAAAGTTTATATATGTAGGAAACAGTCAAAGTAACTATAGAAAAAATTCACAAAGAAAAAGTAAGCAAAGTTTTAAGTAGTTTAAAGTACAGCATACACCACATTGTAATATATAATTTAATTAGGGTTATCATAAATTACAATTTTTACATTCATCTATTATCCTTCTAAAAAGCAACAAAATCCAATCAGACTAAAGCACTTTTTGCTTTGAACTTTCTTGCCATAAAATGTAAAAGTTCAACCCTTGAGTGTTTCCACAGGGTTTCAGTGGTTTGCAGTGCCTTTCTTTAATATCAGCGAGAATGATTAAATGTGAGCCAATCTCATAATACCTAGCTGCAGTTACAGTCCAAATTACACTGCCGTTAACTACTGACTCAACACCCTTTTCAGCTGACTTGCAAGTAATATAATCACATATTACAGTGTTAATTATTTTACCATATCTGGGAGAAGTCACAATAATTTTAGGTTACAATAGGTCCAGATAAGAACAATAAAAATCCCAGCGGGACCAATTTGTTGAGACTGTTGTAAGGAGCAGGAGTAAAAAGTAGGCAGGTGGCGCACAGCCACATTTTATTGGGTTGTACGACCATTGTTTTTCTAATTGTAGCATGAATCATTGTTTGAATCCAATATGCTCTCAGAAATTGGCATTTTATTGAATGTGAAGACGAGGTGAAAACAATTGGAAAATGCATAGAGGTTCAATGTGATTAAGGTAGAGATTGATTCCAGGATATGTAGCTGTTGGAGTTTATCCAGTCAGAAAGCATAAAACATTTTTATATCCATATATTTTGACAGTAATCAAAACGTGGGGAATTTTTCTAACTTAAAATCAAAATTTCACCAAACATTTCACATTCAGGTATCAGGGTCAAAAGCAGTAATACTGATGCTAATGCATCAGGTATAATGGGTGCATTTATCAAAGCTCAGTCTGCCTAGCAGCAGCAGCATCACCAGGGGTTTGTGGGTTTGTAGACTTCTGGCTGTTAGCCAAGTCCTTGGGTCCTTCAGACTAAAGTATTTTCTCTTTTTGCCTCTATCCCATACTAACAAGCTCCTGCATCCTTGTTTCTCTCCGTTTAAAAAAATTACACATGCATAACACATACAGCTGCTTTGAACATCAATCTGTTTATCAGCATCATCAGATTTAAGAATACATACATAAAAGGTATACCGAAGTAAGTACAATTTGCTATGGAATAACACTTGTAATTTTTCAACTATTTTTAATGAACACTTAAAAAAAGTTATTGTCTTTGAATTTGGCATATGCTTAATTATCTTATAAAATACATGTACTGGTGGATGTCTATATGTCAGAAGCAGATGTCACCGGCACTGTTGGAAAACAAAGTTGAAATTTGGCTCCAACGTTTAAACTGGCTCTTTTGCATTAGTAATGTAGGGCACTTGGAGCAAACACATAAAAGCTAATAAGTGTGAATGCGAGTGAAGGATCAGTGCCAAACATGGTACCACTTGGAAAATTTGTTTACCCAAGGAATAACAAACAAAAGGGAGAAAAAAAACAAACATATAAATTGTGCATCGTTGATCAAGAATTACTGTTGATTGGGTAGCTGTTAACAGCTGGGGATGAATTTATATCAATCCATCAGCAACAGTCACATTATCCTGCAGAGGCGCATGGTAGTCTGGATCATTTTCCAATTGACAATGTGCCAGAGACACAGCAATCTCTGGGTTTTCTATCGCAGATATGACTCAGGGAGGCCATGCATGGTAATGTTCACAACAGTAAAATTCATCCTTCAAAACAAAGTGGGTATGCCTTTGGACAGAAACATTTGAAGAAAACCAATGCATGTAAAAAAACAATATTGGCCTCACTGTGATCCCCTGCACCTCCTCTGTATGCATTACCAGTCTTTGATTACAAATATTGCCTCGTTATAGCTATCTGTTCAAACATGGACCTCAACAGGTTTTATGTGATTTTTGGTACAATGGCTTTAGAAGAGATTTACACAAGATGGTTCAATATGCAGCCACACATTTCGATCTGCTCTTTAAACTACCCAGTTTGCAGATTGGATCCAAATGGAGGCATATTAGAGGGCGGTTGTAAAGGTTCAGAGTAACTCATAATGAGCAAACTCCTTACAAGCAAAACAAAAGGTACTGCATGGTTGTGATACGCGGTAAAGCATTTTGCTTTATTTATTTTTCTTTTTTTTCAATTTTAAATTGTTTACACAAATTTCTTTCTTCCAACATGCAGATAATGGATTTTAATACGTTTTCAGATAAACCTATTTAAATGAAAACTTACCCTAAAAAATATAAATGCACTAGATGCAGATCAACTTGTTGTTTTGGTCCAGATCTAGAACAAATGGGATTTGAGAAGTTTATAAGAAACTTTTAAAGAAAGCTGTGTAAAGAAAAATGAAGGCTTGATTTGTTTTTTCATATTTGGAACTGAGGTCAGGGGGTCAAAACAGATTTGAATTTGTGTTTTTATGTTTATGAATAATGTGCAGCTTTACCAATCAAGTGTGCAGACCTCAGAGACAGAAGAAGGGAGTTCCAGAGTCTTGAATAAAGCTCTGCCTCCTTTAGTTTGGGGTTTTGTGAGCTCAGTGTAATGTTTATGATTGTCCCTGAGAAGTTAAATAATTATTAGCTTAATGACTGAAAAGAGAGGGGGCCACGTCTGCTGCCATCTCAACCTTTCTAAGATGTAGGCATACGAAGCTGAGTGGATCTTCATCACTTCTGACAAACCACCCACATAGATTAAGTCATGAGATTAGTTCATTGGGTCACGGCTACTACAATTTGGAAACCAACTGCAAACTCTGAGTTTTATGACCCAATACAAAAACGTTTTCCAGCATGTACAAGAAACAAATCATAAATGCTTAAATGATGGCTCTTCGTATGTCTTCATATGCTTTAGAACCGCCTTATTCTCAACAGTCAACAGCCAGACAGCCAAACACACAAAGTAAACATCCATGTTCTTTGCCTACCTGTACTCCTTTACTTTTTTGTTCTCCTGAATGAGTTTTTTTCTACTACATCCATACTAGGACTCATTCTATCCTTCTTCTGTTGTACAGTTGTGTATATAAGGTGCATAAGCGACCATCCATCAAAAAGCGTACAGGTGACCAACTGTTACGCACACACACTGCTGTTGTGCTTGAGATATATTGCTATATCCATCACTCACACACATACACGCACACACGTGCGCACACACACCCTTTTTTATAAGGTGTTTCAATCTGGACTCCACTCGCACACTATTAAATCAATTTCACACTCTTAGTCTCACACAGACTGTTCATAACTACCCTTCAGAGTCAAATTGAGAAAACACACACACACAAAATCACATATAAAGTAACTGACACACATAGGGAAATGGCATCATAAATAAAGTAGCCAAGTCAAACAGAAAAGACCCACTCAGGACACGGTTCATTGAATGTGTTAACACGTCTATTGACATAAAATGTTAAACAGATCAAATATGTTGCACACGCAAACTGTGGTAGATGAAATTAATTCGGAAGCTTTAGCTGCACACACACAAACACAGACGTTTATCCCAAAAGGACTTCCTTAAGGTGGAAAATGCACACCAGCGGCATGAAGTGTCCCTATGAAATAGTAGGTTTCAAATGTAAAGGCATTTGTTTAAATGAAGATATCTCTGTCCTTCACTGTGTGTGTGTGTGTGTGTGTGTGTGTGTGTGTGTGTGTGTGTGTGTGTGTGTGTGTGTGTGTGTGTGTGTGTGT
>CAEGAF010131472.1:0-20932 GCA_903067075.1 Micropoecilia bifurca
TCACTCTAAGCCTGATGACCTGGTGAAGCAAGCAGTGAGGGAACAAGGTGACAGTTGGATGTTACGATACTTGAGGATGAATATTGATTCTTTTCTAGGAAAGAAAATATCGATATATATTATGATATCGGTATTATTATACAGCCCTAGAGGTTATGAAGGAGTAAGTTCAACCAAAAACTTATGAGTTAATTTCAAAAATCTTGGATGCAATATTAGAAAAATAAATTACATTTCCCACAAAGACAAAGCTTGTGATGAAATGAAAAAATCTGCTGAATATATTTGTATCTTATCAATTGATTTATCATCAAAATGATAGTTTCAGGCTTACAAAGCCCACTCAAGTTTTCAGTAAGGTGTGGACTGTGGGTGAAGCGTTAATCCACTTATTTTTGTAAACAATCTGTTGATTTTGTTAAATATTTCCTGCAACACATTTCTGAGGCGTTTAGTTTTAAACTCCTCCTGAAGCTGAACATAAATCTGAAAATTTACTAGGAATTTTCTAGGAAAGAAAATATCTATATATCGCGATATCGATATTATTATACAGCCCTAATTCAAATATTTAATTTTCTAGTAGATAATAGTTAATTCCCTACTTTATTCAG
This sequence comes from Micropoecilia bifurca, assembly GCA_903067075.1. Lineage (NCBI taxonomy): Eukaryota > Metazoa > Chordata > Actinopteri > Cyprinodontiformes > Poeciliidae > Micropoecilia > Micropoecilia bifurca. Next base: position 615 of record CAEGAF010131472.1, read on the forward strand.
TTCCAGATCCTGTTTTTGAGCATTTTCCACACTTTCCCTGCCTCCGTAAACAGAGTCATTTCCTGAAACCTGAACGTGGATGACAGATGAAGGGGTGAATCGGGGTGATGAATCCTGCCGCTGTCAGGAAAGTAAAAACTCTCCAGGCTGGATCTGAGAAATAAAAACACAAAGAGGAGGCAGAAAGTGACTCGGTGATGCTGTGGACACCCTGGGGACAAAAACCAGGCTTGTCCTGGACAAAGAGCAGCTGGTGGCCGAGACGTTTCAGGAGGCGGAGTCACATGACCAGCCGGCCAATCACATCTTCCCTTAGCGCAGCTCATAAGATGTTTATCTGGGTCAGACCAGGAGACAGAAAGTGGACGCAGAAGGAGCCCGTTTCTCTCCAGAAACACCCTTTAGGGGTTAAAGGTCGGAATCATGACATCATCCTGAGTGAAGGAGTTGAGGAGCCGCGATTGGCCGAAGGCTCACAGTTTCAAAAGTGAATTTGTTTCATCGGTTTGATTGAAAAAGTGATGAGACATTATTTCACTCAGAGTGAAAGAGTCAATGCTGCTTTTTCAGAGTTCAGGCATTTCAAGGGGAAGTTGAGTGGAAGGAAGAAGTTGGATTCTGTTCATTTTAACTGGCTTAATAAAAGCACAAAATTATTTTACTCATAACAATTGTAATAATTAAAATAAAAAACCTCTTCTTTTAAAAATAAGCATTTTATTGGAAGGTTTAGTGGAAGAAAAAAGTGTGTTTGATGCAATTGTTAATTTTAATGTTGGCTTACATCCAATGAAAGCACAAAATCTAGTTTGAATATTATAGAATACCAATTAATTAATTATCATATTAATGGAAAGTAGTAGATGCTTTTAATCTACTAATTCAAATATGCAAGTTATATTTTAATTATGTAATTTATATTTACAATTGTAATTATAATTATATTTTACAATATAATTGTAAGTCATATTGTAAATATGACTCTAGTTAGCATTAGATGCTAACTAGAGTCTAAAATGCTAAACATTTTAGTAGTTTTTTATATATACTTCTTTATGTAATAGATTCTCAATATAAACTTCTAAAAAGGGTTTTATTTGCTCAAAATGTATCTTAGCTAACTTGCAGATGCTCAGTAAATTGCTACCAAATTTCAGCTCTTTATTAGTTTTTTACTTTGAATTCAATTATGAAAAAAATTGCGCATCAAATACATTTATAAGTGTATTTGTTTCATTCATAAAAATATTAGCTACACATTTGTAGCTACGGAGCAAAAAGCTTTAGCAAAAAGCTTTAAAGATTCAAACTGAACAAACTTTTGATTCAAAACAAAAAAATTCTCAAATATAAAAAATATGCAAAATTGTAAAAGTTAATACATTTAGCAATTTAAGCTAATTCAGTTAGCATTAGTCTGCCAGGGTAGGTAGCAAAAGCTTTATAGATTCATAAAAGATTCAAAAGTTTAAAATTTTTGTACTTTTGAATTTTCTAGAAACCTCTATGATTAATCTAAAAAAAAATGTCATAGTTTTTCCAAGAAAATTTCAGAGAATTTTGTAAATATGACTTACAATTAAAATATGTAAGTAATATTTTATTTATGACTTACAGCTAATGACAGCAGAAGATTCTGATTTTCAGAAACTGAATATTCCACAAGTCCATTATTTTTTATTTTATTTATTTATTGTTAGTGGAAAGTTAAGTGGAAGGAAGAAGCAGAACAGAATAAAGCAACATTCAGTATTTCTGTCCGGTTCGTTTTGGGAAACATGAAAACGTCTAAACATCTCGTCATCAAAGTATTTTGTTTTCTAATTTCCGATTCTATTTTTTTTTCCTGCAGTTCGGTGCAGAACAGCGAACGAGGGAAGAAATTGGGAAACGCCATGATGACGACGAGCCGCAGCGTCGTCCAGACCGGGAAGGCAGTGGGTAGGAAAACCTGCGACCGGATTCACAACACGCTCCGGCCAAGGAAACGCGTTTCTGACATTAAGTTTGATTGTTTCTTAGGTCAGTCGGTGGGCGGAGCCTTAACCAACGCCAAGTCGGCCATGTCGTCCTGGTTCTCCACGCTGGCTCAGCCTCAACCTTTGACCCCGTCCTCAGGCCCAGAACCGGCCTCCGAGGTGAAGCTGTGACAGTTGGCATCCAAACGTCCCGCAGCGACTCTTTCCGTCTCTTTCCAGACTATCGCCACTGCAGATAGAAAAAAACGAGTAAATATCCGCGGAATTTTTCAGAGATTTCGAGATTAATCTCAGAAATTTTCACGAAAGAGAAGTGAGTTTCAAAGGTCAAAAATTTACTAGAAATAAATGTGAAATTTTTAGATTAATATCAGAAATATCTGGAAAAATTATTATTTTTTTTTTTTAGAAAACTTACGTTTTGAAATAAATTTCTAGAAAAATAAACAAGAACATTTCTGAGCTCCAAAACTAAAATAAATTTTAGTCTCAATTTTTCTGGAAAGAACTTGAAAATTTCTTTGTTTAAAAAGTCAACAATCTTTGAGAAATTTCCTAGAAAAACCTTTAAGATTTCTGAGTTTGAAAGAAAAATATTCCTAGAAAAAACTCACATTTTGAGATTCATTTCAGAAATTTCCTAGAAAAAACTGGAAGTTTGAGTTTAAAAAGTGGAAAATCTCTAAGAAAAATATGAAATTTTGATACTAATCTCAGAAATCTAAAAAAAAAAAAAAGTAAATTTCTTAGCTCCAAAAGTAAAAAAGATACTAGAAAAACCTGGAAATTTATTTATTTTAAAAAATACTCAGAAATTTTCTTGGAAAAACTATGAATTTATTTTTAGATTAATCACAAAGGTTTCTAGAAAATTTCAAAAGTAAAAAATTTTAAACTTTTGGATCTCAGGAAATTGTTCTGTTTTTTTTCCAAAAAATTCTGAGATTAATCAAAAAATTTTCAAATTTTTGGGGGTGAAAATTCACTCCTATTTTCTATCTGCACTGGCCCTAGTGCACCGTCTGACTGTGAAGCCTTAGCATCAGTGGACGGATTACGGATGTGAGCAGACAAACAATCACTTTTTCTCAAATTCAAATGGGAATCTGAACCATAAACCCGGATTCTGGGCTTTCGCCTGCAGCGTTAGCTGGACGCGTTAGCTGGATGCGCCTGCAGCGTTAGCTGGACGCGTTAGCTGGATGCGCCTGCAGCGTTAGCTGGACGCCCCTGCAGGTGGTAAATTTACTCTGCAGCCCAAAATCACTGTGAGGTGGAACCTGCCACTGCTTTCATAAAAACCTGATCATTTAAGAGGCTTGTTGAAGTTCAACAGTCTCAGTGCTGCAGTTCGTGTTGCTGTGTTCACTCTTCGTACTTTACAGTTTGTCAACATGCTGGAAAAGTTATTTAAAACGCCTTGGTCTTGGGATTTTACTGAATAGCTTAACTCTTGGAAAAAATACAATTTGAAATTGATTTTTGTTTCATCAATGACTTTGTTGTGACACTGTGGTTGTCTTAATTATGTGAAATGTAATAAAGTTTTAGAAATTGAAGTGAAACAAAAGCTCGTTTACAATAAATTTTATTTTTACTAAATTGGAAGAAAAAGGAGAAAAGTTAGTAATTTTGAAAATAAAATACTTATTTGAACACTAAGATTAGGGTTTGTTTGTTCTTTTGTATAAAATAATTAAGGAAGGGATGAATGAAGCAATTTTCAGCTGACATAATGTTTATATTTACACACATTTACAAAATAATTACCTCAGTCTACTCAGAAAGCAGTCCTAGTCAAAATTTAACCAATAAATTCAATGATGTTGTCGTTCCTACAATCATTAGGTCGTAGATTTTGTTAGCATTAGATGCTAGCTAAAATGCTAAACATTTTAGTAGTTTCTTAAATATACTTTTTATGTAATAGATTCTAAATATAAACTTCTAAAAAGGGTTTCATTTGCTCAAAATTTATTTTAGCTAACTTGCAGATGTGAAGTAAATTGCTACCAAATTTCAGCTCTTTATTCTTTTTAAACTTTGAATTCAGTAATGAAAAAAATTGCGCATCAAATACATTTAAAAGTGTATTTGCTTCATTCATAAAAATATTAGCTACACATTTGTAGCTACGGAGCAAAAAGCTTTATAGATTCAAACTGAACAAACATTTGATTCACAACAAAAAATATTATCTCAAAGTATAAAAAAATGTAACGGTTAATACACTTAGCAATTTAAGCTAATTCAGTTAGCATTAGTCTGCCAGCTAAAATGATAAATGTCTTAGCTAAGGTAACAATTTGAAACGTGTGGTAAGTAACTGTCAAACTTTCCACATAATTAGAGCTTAAAGTTTTAATTAGTCAGTATAACTCAGGAACTGAAACCTTTAGATGTTTTTTTTTTTTAATTTATTATATAACAAAGTCGGTTTGGCTTTTGGTTGACTTTATACGCACTACACTGTTATCAGCACTACTAATACGGAAGTGGTTAGAAATGGCCACTATTTTTGTTTTAGAGAAGAATTATGATGAATTTGCTCATTATTATTTTGTAGTTTTTTTTTATATTTTCAGTTATTTTTCTTACCTGCAATTCCTTTATGTATATTTCTTCCAGAATCTTATATTTAAAGTTGCATTTATATATTTTTGAGACTAAAATATTTAGCAGTTTAACCAGTCAATAATTTAAACAATATTACGACTCACAACTAAACCAAAAACAGTTTAAAACCATGTTAAAATTAAACCTCGGCATATTTTGAGTGTTTTTTTTTGGCATCATTAGTGGATAAAAGGGATTAATTTATAAAAGTTTCTGCGTTAATGAGTTAAAAATACTTTTATTTAAGGTGAACATTGATGCTGAAACAACCGCAGTGCTGCTGCAGAAATCATTGAGAACAAAAATGATTTGCATTTGGCGTAAAAACATCCTGACTATGAAGGAAGTTTGTGTTTGAAGGCTGTTGACGTTTCCCAGACCCTTTTCTACTTTTAAATGAATATATATTTGGAGAACTATATTGACCTAAAATAGCCAGAAGACTTATTTATTGATGTGTAGCGTGTTGTGTCAGATCTATATCCATGTTGTGTCATTATACCACTGGAACAAAAGGACCACTGTGTTTATTTGCACAAAGCAGCCATTTCTCTGTCTGTGGGTCTTTACCTTGTATCTGAACGGTTTGAGGTGCGTTCAGGATCGTCTCCCTCCGTCCAGACAGCCTGATCCACCAGGACCATGTTTTTCCACACAGTTTGATTATTTCTGCTGTTTTTCTTTTTTAAATCTGATTATCTTTTCATTTTGTATCTAAACCGAATGAATGTATTGTAAGCTGAAATATTTTTCTGGAAGAAAAGGACGTGATGAACCATGTTGCTGTATTAAAAATAAATAAATATAAGTTGCATTTTTATTTTCCTGGCCTTTTGGTTTTGAAGTATATTAGTCAATAACACAGTTGATATAGTTAATTAAAACCAACAAAATAATGAAAATCAATAAAACCTTATTAAAACTGTAATTAATAGGGAAAAACTATAATTAAGTGGAATCGTAAGGTGAGCTTATAAAACTCAAACATAGATATTAAATCCTTTGTTTTTGTGTTTATAAATCTATTTTCTACGGAAGAGGATTAGTGCCACTGGGGAAAAAAATAAAAAAAAGGCCTGACTTTAATCTCAGAAGTCAGAATTCCGAGATTTAAAGTCGGAATTCCAAGATTTAAAGTCAGAAAGTCAAAATTCTGAGATTTAAAGTTGGAATTCTGAGATTTAAAGTCGGAATTCTGAGATTAAAGTAAGAATTTTTACTTTTCGGTGGCCCTAATCCTCTTCCGTAATTTTCTTCCTTTTGAACTGAACTCATTTTGTTTTCGGTTTGCGTTAGTTATCAGCAAATTACAGCTCGACATACACGACTCGTGGCAGCTGCGTTAAAATAGATGAAAATACTTTTTAAATTTTTTCAAAACCCATTTTTGAAATAATTTTTGAAAATGATTTAAAATGAATCCATTTGTAGATTCATTTTTTTGACCTACAAATAAATAAAAATGTGTGCAATTGTACGTCTATAATTCATGAAAACACCGTATGAAAGTGTTAAAAGTGTGAACAAACCAAACACCAGAGGCCGTTTGCAGAACGTTTTTGGTATATTTTTTAATAAATTAACGTTCATCCAAAATACAGTGCCAAGGGAAAACGATGCAGCCAAACATGCTAGTAAGGTTCATCATGAAGCACCTGTGCTCACGTCTGAAGATGTTTCTAGAAGGAAGACCCCGCCCCCCGCCGCCATGTTGTCCTGCTCTCTCCTCTCTCAGCCAATCAGCAGCAAGGATTCTCAGTACTCATCCAGAAAAAAATGTAATCTGACAAGAAGATGAAGATCTACAGACAATCACACAATGGAAGCACATTTCCATCATGAAAAAAAAAGCTAAACGGGAAGTCATAATTTCGACTTTCAAAGTCATAATTTCGAGATTTAAAGTCATAATTTCGACTTTCAAAGTCATAATTTTGACTTTCAGTCATAATTATGAGATTTAAAGTAATAATTTCGACTTTCAAAGTCAATTTCGATTTTAAAGTCATAATTTTGAGATTAAAATCATAATTTTGAATTTCAAAGTCAATTTCGACTTTCAAAGTAATAATTTTGACATTCAGTAATGATTGAGATTTAGTCATAATATAGACTTTCACAGTCATAATTATGAAATTTAAAGTCATAATTTTGACTTTAACAGTCATAATTATGAGATTTAAAGTCATGATTATGACTTTGAAAGTCGAAATTATGACTTTCAACAGTCAAAATTATGAGATTTAGTCATAATTTCGACTTTGAAAGTCGAAATTTCGACTTTAAATCTCATAATTATGACTTTGAAAGTCTATATTATGACTTCCTGTTTAGCATTTTTTTCATGGCAGAAATGGGCTTCCATACACTACAGTAATGTATTAAATAATAATAAAAAAGAAAGACACTAATAGACCTGGTTTCGCCCACCCAGCCGTTTTAAACATATGAAAAATATAGTTTTTATATATTTATATAATTCAGCAGCTTAGAAATAAAAAACAAAATGCATGAGCCCAGAACCTGTTACTGCAAGAGAAAGAGACAGACTGAGGTGTGAACTGCTGGTTGTGTGGAAGACCTGCGTGCAGCGGACGTGACGTAATGAGGGGGCGGAGCCTCGAGCGGCGGGGGCGGGGCTACGAGTGGCTGGACCTGCAGCCACCCGGTAACTTCCTCCGCCTGCCGCTCGGGTTTTTCCGCTCGGGCCTCCGGAAACGACCGGCTCCGTCTGCGAGGCCTTTTAAGGAAATGCATGATCCCATTTTATATTTTTTAAAGGAATACTCCGCTAAAAATCAAAGTTCAAACATTGTGGGACGCTTACAAAAAAATGTGAGTTTTCTAAACACATTTTCTTTACTAATTTTTGTTAATCTGTGCTGTTTCCAGCCAAAAAAAAAAATTAAAAAAGGATGATTTATGACAATCCATGAGTTTGTTAGTTTACGATTTTACTGAAGGGAAATGTAGTTTTATGACGACAGTAACTAATACTACCAACGGCAATTAGCTTACTTGAGCTAATTCAGGCTTATATATATGCTGGTAGCTTAGTCAAAAAGGTTTAATCAGGGTTTATTCATGACACAACAAATAAAATAAGTAAAAAAATTAATCTACTAATAATTGAAATTTCGAGATATAAACTAATACGCAATGTTTTAAGATCGTGGTTGAAAACGGAAGTTTAAATGGACAAAATGGCGCCGGATGACGAAAGACTTCAAGTTTGATTGTTCCTTCAGGAACGTTCTTCAGGAGCCAATTAGAGCCGTTTGGTTTCGACTTCGGTTCGCCGCTACATACCAATCTGACGGTTTAAAGTACATTTTTTAAATCGTAGTTTTCTCTATTTTTGCTTTGAATGATTGTCAAATCACCCAACGAAAATAACCGTAGCTAAAGCTAATATTAGCCAAAGGTGTTCAAACTGACAATAAAATACAAACCAAATTTTGTCAGATTTGAGCTTTCTGGTGATTTTCTTCACATTTCAAACTGTAGTTTGTTAGGATATTTTAGATTTTACGTCAGAAAAACTTAAACTGCAGCCTGGTTGGTTGAAAATTGAATTGAAGGCATCAACTTTAATTAGCCGAGCTACTTTTATCATACAAAATAATCATCAGAAGACATGGAAGGCAGTGAAAATCTACCCAATATTGCATGAAAGCAGTTTTTTTCTTTTACGATTCAGTACATTTGGCTTCATTCTGGAGACGAATAAAGTTTCCATCTTTATTTAATGTTTAAAAATATAAATTACAAAAAGGGAATAACTGAAATGAAAAGGTAGGCGTGTGAAATTGTTTCTTTACCAGCACGAAATGAGAGCCAGAGGTTTGATGCATAAATATCTGTTAAAGATGGATCATAAACTACATTTATAGAAAACCCTGCAGCACATTTTCCTCCTTTATGTTCCAGTTCTTAGGGGAAAAAATTAAAAAAGTGAGAAGGCAACGTGAGAAACCCACCCAGTGCATATTCCCTTTGAGCCCAGCTGTTCCGCTTTTATCGTTTTCCGAACTTCATTTTATTAAAGCTGCATAAATATTTATCAAAACTCAAGTGTTCCAACAAGAAGGTGCTGAAATATCTTCAAATTCAACATCCAGTCGCAGTGATCTTTGATTTTCTGTGGAGTATTTCTTTAGCAGAGAGGAGAGATTTTGGTACAGAAGGTTTACCAGTTAAGTGCATCATCATCATCATCATCACAAAATTAGTTTGAGATTATCACATTGTAGAAACAGTATGACTGACATAATATCTAACAGATGTCACCACTGAAAGTAAAACAAAAGGAGAATGGGTGGGTTTCTGTTCCAGGGGGAATCGAGTCCGGCGGACCCTCCGCACTTTTCACGCTGACGCCACAGCGCCGCCCCCCCCCCAGTGTCATGGAGACGAGGGGGGAGGTAGAAGCTATACGTGGGGGAGGGTCACCAGCTCTCCGTCCACCTCGAACTCCTCGCCGCCGTCGGGGGAGAAGAGGTACGTCGGCGGTTTCCACGGAGACTCCTCCAGGCAGGACGGGTAGAGCTTCCCCACGGCGCAGCGGAAGTCCTTCCCCAGGTCCCAGAGGACGCGCTCGGACACGGGTTGCCGCGGGAACCAGCGGTCCAGCTCCGCGTCGTACTGGTAGATGGCGTACTTGGCGCGCTCGTTCATGTGCGTCTCCCTCATGAAGATGCAGAGCGAGTTGAGCAGCACCACGGCGCGGACGCACGGGTCCGAGTAGCGCTTGGCCGGGATGTTGGCCGCCAGGCGCCACTCGTTCTTGTTGACGTCGTAGATCTCCACGGTGACCGAGGAGCCGTCGACGGTGCTGGTCGGCGTGCGGACGCCCGAGTTGCTGACCACGTGGAGGCCGCCGATGTAGAAGATGAGGTCGCCGAAGGCGGCGGCGGAGGCGAAGCAGCGGCTGGTTTTGCGCATGGCCATCTCCACCCAGGCGTCGGCGCGGGGGAAGTAGCAGTACATCAGGTCGTGCGTCATCACGTAGATGCAGTCGTGCGCCGCCACCGACGTGCTCCAGCTCCAGGCGAAGGGCAGCGGGCTCATCATCGTCCACTCGTCCTTCTCGCAGTCGTAGCGCTCCACCGTGCGCTTGTTCAGCTCGCCGCCCACGTTGTCGCCGCCGATCGCGTAGATGTAGCCGTCGCAGTGGACCAGCGACGGCTTGATGCGGGCGCACAGCATGGGGGTCTTCGCCACCCAGGCGTTCTGCTGCGCGTCGAACCAGAAGAAGCCGTCGACCGAGCGGAACACGGCCTGCAGCTTCCCGCTCCGGCCGTGGTTGGCGATGGAGTTCTTGAGGGGGATCTGGCCGCCGGCGATGTAGACGTCGTTGTCCGGGGTGACGAGCGTCCCGACCTTCTGCAGGTCTCCTGGCGGGTTGCACAGCTTGTACACCTTCTCCGCCTGAGGGCTGTAGCACACGATCGTCGTGGGCGCCGACGTGGCGTAGGTCTCGCCTTGCGTCTCCGACATGGCCTCCATGAAGATCAGCATCTCCTCCTTGGTCATGCCAAGGCGCGGCTTGAAGAACTTGGGCATGGACTTGTAGAGGCCCTGCACCACCACCGACTTGTCGTTGGGCGGCAGGCCCTGGAACCAGGCGCGCTGGGTCACCTCCGACAGCGCGTCGATGCGGATCTGGCTCAGCACCGAGGACAGGTGCTGCGAGCGCGCCTCCATGTTGAACTCCAGCCACAACATGGCCGCCTCGCGCACCGTCTCCTCCTTCTCCACGTTGAGGTTGTCGCTGCTCAGGATGTCGACCAGCAGCTCGTGGGACAGCTGCAGGAAGGCCTCCTGCCGGTAAACTCTGGGGAACTTGTGCTCCACCATGCGCTTGGCGCTCTGCTTCAGCTCGCTGCAGCTGAACAGGTCGCCGATGCTCAGCATGCGGACGCAGTTCTCGGCGTTGATCTTCTTCACCAGGTAGTCTCTGCACTGCAGCAAGACGTCTTCCACCTGAACGGGGCAAACGCAGAAACAAATCTGTGCAGCAATTCCATAAGGCGACATCACACACGCACTGCAAAAACACCAAGTCTTACAAAGGATTGTTGGTTTAGTTTCTAGAACCATTGACAGTGAAATTATTAGTCTAATTTAGTGGTTCTTAACCTTTTTTGAGGTACCAAACCTACCAGGTCCTTATGCGCCTTCACTGAACCCTTCTGTAGTGATAAATATAATGATTTTTTTTTCCCCAAATTAAAGACATTTGACACAACTAGACAATAGTTGGGTCACTTTAAGAAGATCACCAAGTCTTCTTAAAAGGTAGAGTCTCTGAGATCAGTTCTTCAAAATATAGTCAGTGTTTTCAACAAAGTTAAGCTGAACTGTCCAGGAACGACCCAAGATATTTAAAATGAGCCACAGTTTCAACAGGTTGACCATCGAAAGAAACTGGAACCACTTTAAGGTTTAGATCATTAAATTAGCTCTACATTCTTAAGATAATAAAAAAATCTATAATAAATAATAAATAATAAAGACTTTTCGGTATTCTGATTCAGTAATGTAATTATATTAGTTGTGTTTCCACCTCCACACCACTAGAGGCAGCACCAACCCTGAAAAGATGAGACTAAGGAGCAAATTTAGACTATAGAATTTGGTAAAAACTGTGATCTTTGCTGAAGTAATTAAAGACACAAGTTCAAATCCATGTAGAGAGTGAAGCTCCTCCAATCAGGCTCCTCCGCAGCTCTGATTGGCTAAGCAATGTAACGTGATCCTCTGATTGGCTAAGCAATATAATGTGATCCTCTGCAGCAAGTGATGGCACAAGTGTGTCTTCACCTCCATGGCAGAGGCTCCGCCGAACCCCTGAGACCGACTCACCAAACTCCTGGGGTTCATCGAACCTCAGGTTAAGAACCACTGAGCTAAACGCTACCAAAATGTTCTTATTTAAGAGTTAAGCTATGAAACTCTGGTTATTTTGGCTAGAGAACAGATCAAAGCTACAAGAGTTTTCTCAGATTTTCTATCAAATGTTTGTGATAGAAAATTTGGATTATCTTCACTAAACGATTTTCCTTTATGGGTAAATTGAAGTGAAGGAAGAGAGTGATTTATTATGGGCTGTAGAGTCAACATCAGTTTTCTTTGTTGCTCTGACACACTTAGCAACAAAGTAACATTTTACTGGGCGATAAACTCCCTGAAGTTACTGTGACAATTGTGAGACCATTTTCAATCATATATAGTGATATCAGCATAATAATGCTGGAAGACGTTCTCAATAAAATTTAAATTCTATCTATTACATTTAATAGATAGAATTATTACATTTTAAATACCTGAAATAAATGGACAAAATAACAGAAACAACTAATGAAATGAATTACAAAGTCCCAGTAAACAAAATTATTCTTAAAAAACAGGCAAGTTGAGACCAAAATGAGATGAAATTGACTTTTGAAATTTTAGCTGCAGTTTTATTTTCAGTTTACTTGATGCCAAGTTATATTCTGCGATCAATATCGTGCGTAACAAAAATCCAGCTTATTAAATGATTTCAGGGATAAAAATGTTGGTGTGAACCATCTGTCTTTGTATTACTTTTTCTTCTAAATGCAGATTTAGGGGTTTAAATATCACAAAATTTCTTACAAATATTTATAATAACCACAAATTCCTGCGACAGACTAGAGACCTGAGGAACCAGGACCTGACCCACTAAGGGACAAGGGTGGATGGATGGATGGATGGATGGATGGGTGGATGGATGGGTGGATGGATGGATGGATGGATCACCACAAAATCAGTGATTTTGTTTGCAAAATAACAATTATGAAGTCCTGGAGGAACTGATCGATCAAATCAAAGTTTATTTGTGTCACGTATTTCAGCAGCTTTAAATAATAAGAACAGAAAACTACAGAAAACAGAAAACTGTTGGTCAATGTTGAAAAGCAGTCTGTGCAGCTTAATGTTGTATCTTATTCCATAAAAAGAACTGTTCAAAGGAGTGGTTCCCATAGAGAACATGATGTATCTTATTCCATAAAAAGAACTGTTCAAAGGAGTGGTTCCCATGGAGAACTTGATGTATCTTATTCCATAAAAAGAACTGTTCAAAGGAGTGGTTCCCATGGAGAGTGTCTCTAAGCTGCTGACTGGAACTGTATGTACAGTTTTTCTTGTCTCTCTGAGCTTTTATGCAACCACTGTTGGTGGTCCATCATTAAAACCTTAATTTTAGTTTGCACTTGTTGGAACAATGTCTGATCATGTTGGTTATTTATATCCATTGAAAAGTACATAAATCCTCCTGAAACCGTGTTTCGCTTTGTGTTATGTAACACTCTTAATATTCAAATGAAGAGACAAAGGGGAGCGAAGGCAAGCCTCGGCCAGAGAATAGGCCAGTTTGTGCAGCGTTTCCTATTTGTTAATGAGGGCTTCACGGCCTCTTGCCAAGGCAGCAGGACCAATAGTGAAGGCCTGTTTGAACTGGAGGGAGCGGGGCGGGGGGGCGGCACCGAGGGGACCCCGAAACCCATCGGCCCCCTCCTACCTGCTCTGCAAAGTGCAAAGGCGTCTGAGATCGGCTGTCACTTCCACCAGGGGCTTTAATGAAGGTCTAGCTGCTGCGCTGGGACTCGGGTGGGCTTGTGTCAATCTCTGCTGACTCAGCAAGCGACGGGTTGGGGAGGGGGGTCACTGAAATATTAAAAGATGTCCAAAAACAATAATCAAGAGGAGAAGGAGGAAAAGGAAGAGGATGCAGAGGAGGTTAAAGTTCCTCCTCTTCCACCTCCGCCGGAGGTGAAGAGTCCAGCGGAGGGCGAGAAGTCCAAGCCGCTGCCCAACGGGAACCAGTGCCAGCCTGTGAGCCGCAGTATCTTTCCGTGTCCTGCAGTGTCGCCGGCAGCCGAGAGGATCCGGTTCATCTTGGGGGAGGACGATGACGGGCCGGCACCCCCACAGCTCTTCACCGAGCTGGACGAGCTGCTGGAGGTGGACGGGCAGGAGATGGAGTGGAAGGAGACGGCCAGGTAGGAACATCTGCCCCCAGTGGATCCCCACTGACATCACAGCTGAAACGGTTAATCAGTTCATTGTGATTAATCGATTCTTTAAGTAATCGTCAACTAATTCAGTGAGAAATTAAACATGATTAATTGTGATTAATCGATTCTTTAAGTAATCGTCAACTAATTCAGTGAGCGATTAAACACGATTAATTGTGATTAATCGATTCTTTAAGTAATCGTCAACTAATTCAGTGAGCGATTAAACACAATTAATTGTGATTAATCGATTCTTTAAGTAATCGTCAACTAATTCAGTGAGCAATTAAACACGATTAATTGTGATTAATCGATTCTTTAAGTAATCGTCAACTAATTCAGTGAGCGATTAAACACGATTAATTGTGATTAATCGATTCTTTAAGTAATCGTCAATTAATTCAGTGAGCGATTGAACACAATTAATTGTGATTAATCGATTCTTTAGGTAATCATCAACTAATTCCGTGAGCGATTAAACACGATTAATTGTGATTAATCGATTCTTTAAGTAATCGTCAACTAATTCAGTGTGCGATTAAACACGATTAATTGTGATTAATCGATTCTTTAAGTTGTTACCAACTAATTCAGTGAGCAATTAAACACAATTAATTGTGATTAATCGATTCTTTAAGTAATCGTCAACTAATTCAGTGAGCAATTAAACATGATTAATTGTGATTAATCGAACCAATCATACGTTTGATTAATCATGATTAATCGATTGAAAGAATCGGTCACTAAGTTAATAATCAAATCTTTAACTGGAGAATACAGACTTTTAAAGTGGCAATTTGCTAAAACAGCAACACAATCAATCCAGATATTAAGACAAAACTTTATAAAAAATATAAAATATTTTGTATTTAAGATGGAAATCCTTCATTTTCTGTAAATTTGTTGCACCCAGAACTCCTCAGGTTGCAGTTTTATCTCCACCTGGTTCAAATTACGTCCAGAAACTATTTGGAGTGTTTTGATCAGCAGATACATCCTTTGCTACAAATGATTTACTTCTTCTACTTTATTGCTGACATTATGTAGAAAAATCTTATGAAATGAAAAGTCTGTGGCATTTTTAAAATCCAGCTAATTGATTAATCATCACAAAACAATCATTAGTTGCAGCCCCTGACATCTAAATAATCAAAGATCCTCTTTGCAATGTTTTGAGTCAGTTTTACTTTAAGAAAATATAATTTTAGGTCTTTCTTTTGTGTGGCCTGTTAGATTATTGTGATAAGACGGAGAAGGGATGATTGTTTGTGCATCATTAGCGCTGGATGAGTGAAACAGTCTCAGAGGAAACAGGATCCCTGGGCTGCTGCTCCAGGCACCAAATGAGGCCGTTTGTTATCCTGACCTCTGACCAAGTGTCCTGCAGATAAAAGTTTCAAATCGGTCTGGGCTGGATGGTTTGGAGAAGCACTTTGCAGGAAATTTTATTGGGCTGAAACGATTAATCTGTTATTTAAATAATCGTGATTAATCATTAAGTGGAGTAGACAGACTCAAAAAATCAATCAAGCATTTAAAATAAAAAGTAAATCGGTTTCTCTGCAAATCTGTTTTACTCAGATGGCAGCTTTAGTTTCACAAGGTTCACATCCTGCAAAGATAATTGTCCTCCTGTTGAGGACTTTCACATGTTGATGTCAGTAGTTTTTAGGCTGCAGATGCATCATTTGCTACAGATAATCAAGTATTCATCAAATTAATTGTATCATTTGGTATTTTAGGCAATAAAATGTTTATTTTCTTATCTAATAAAGGATATGTCTTCTTTTATGGTATAAAATAATCTTAAGTGGTTAAATAAAAAAGCATTTTTTTGTCCGATTAATCAATTAATCACTAGAATAATTGATTATTTAAATGGTAGTTAGTTACAGCCCTAACATTTTATGCATTTAATTAAATGAAGCTATTATTTTTATACTAGTTCAAAGGTAGATTATTCCAAAAATTAAATTTCTGAAGTTGGGAAATGAAGTGATTCTGATGCAGTGAGTGATTTATAACAGCAAAATGGAGCTTAAACAAGATTAATGCGTAAATATTTTCCCTTCTTCAGGTTTTCCTGTGTTTACTTCCTGTCCTCTGAAGCCCCATCAGTTGAGTCTGGCTCTGCTGGAGCTTCTTCCTGTTCACAGGGATTGTTTCTTTCGACTGTGCCCACATGCTTGGTCAATATGAGGAATGGCTGCTGATGTAATTTTCCTCCATAAAATAGGAAAACATGTAGCTGAATTTGAAACCAAAGAAGTTTAATTTATTGCAAATTGAACATAAATTAACTTAATTTAACTTAATTAAAAGCATTATGAACTATTAAAACCACACTAAATGGACAAAATATTTGTCAAAATAATGTGAATAATAGCTCAAAACAATATAAATGTTTCAATTTTGACCATTTTGATTGAATTGGACTGAATTTATACTCTTAGTTAATTAAAATAGATAGAGTAGACGGGACTTTTCTGATCAGCAGGGATACATGTCACATTATTGCGGCTTGCATTCTTACAAGAATCACCTATAAAATCAGAGTAATTTAATATAAACTTATTATTCTGCAAACGCATTAAGAAGGGAAGACATTGCGTAATGCCTCCCTCTGCGTGTGGACTGGGTGACAACTGGAGAACAGAAGCCCGGACGGACCACTGTTGGGTTCAGTTGTCCATCTGCCAAGTGTAGGTTTGGCAGCCAAACGGGCCGAATGAAAACCTCAGAACCAGCCCAGCCTGCAATCTATCTGCCCTTACAGAAGGACAAAGGGGCAAAGAGAGAGAGGTTTAGAAATCAAAGCCCTGCTGGATTTAAACAATAAAAACATTTATTAATTGATCTGACAGGCTTGATTTAAAAAAGTAAACACAAAGAAGAAAGGACAACGAGAGCTTCTAATTTAAAACATGGAAATCTTATTTCTAATTGGTGCAAACTTTATAATTCATGAATGAAACTGAAACTAACTAATGAGGTAAATCAACAGACTGGGAGCCAGATCTTCTAAAGCTACAAACATGCAAAACAAAATGATGTAAAATATCAATTTATGACCACATTAATATGGTCATAAAAATTTGCACATTGAAATTACAAAAATTAATTTGCTAAATCAAAACATGCTGTGAAAAAAAAAACTTTTTCTCTAAAATGTTTTTGCACTAGGATGAGGCCGTATTGAAATTACCGTATTTTTGCAAAAACGCAATAGAAACATTTTTTTCTCATCACAAGTCATGTGATCAACAACAGGATGTTACAAAAGACAACAGGAAGTGGTAGGAAAATGACAGCACAAAGTGTTTCTTAACGGTTCATACGGTTCAAACATAATGTGGTGTTAAAAAAGTAAGTAATTGACCCACAAGGTGTCAATATCAATCAAATCCAGTAGAAAATATTCAAACAATACACAGAAATGGAAAGTTTAGCTTTTCTTAAACCTATTTTAGGTTTAAACTAACCAATGTTAGTTTAACAAAAGAAATGGGTGCCAATCTTTTAACACTTTCAACAGTGTTACTTTAACACCTGCTGACTTGGACACAAATAGACACTTTTGGGTGTTAATTCAACACCGACATTTTTACTGTGTGCGATTTTAATTGTTTTTCTTATTTAATTGAAACACAGAAATTGTGAAATTGTACTTTTATTTTTTGCAAAGTAAACACGGCTCATTTCTGTTATGACCTCTGAAGAAGACATCTTAAAGGCCCTATAAAGACCATCCACCATCTTGTAATGTTTTATAGTAATCTGAATCAGTTTTATGTGTTTCCATTTATTGGACGCCTTATTTCCTGCTTTGCTGTCTGTGCAGGTGGATAAAGTTTGAGGAAAAGGTGGAGAAAGGAGGTGAGCGCTGGAGCAAACCCCATGTGGCGACGCTGTCCCTGCACAGCCTGCTGGAGCTGCGCACCTGCATAGAGAAAGGCACCATCATGCTGGAGTTGGAGGCGTCCACCCTCCCTCAGGTTGTTGGTGAGTAAATTGATCATGTGACCCGTGGAGCCGCGCTGCAAAGCCTGAAAAAGGTCATCATGCTCCTGCAGTGTGATGTAGTCTGAGTCTGAGGCGTCTTTGGTTTGTTTGTGCATTAGCTGGACTCAGAGAGTTTCCAAAATCAAAATGGTGGCACTTAAACTTCCCCAGTCTGAGGGCAGTTCATCGTCTCCAGTTGCACTGAGATTATGACGTCTGTGTCGCTCTGCACGGAGGAAGAGCTTCCACTCAGACTGATTAATGTGATGTAATTGACCGCGCAGCCCGAAAAGAACCGGCGCTTTGACTGATGGGCCATTAACTGTACTAACCGTCCGCAGGAAGCGAGTTTCCCTGAGGCTGGCTTCTGTCAGCTTTGAGGCCTCTGATCTTCTTTTTTAGAAATAGTTCAGACCTTTAGATTGAACCATATCCTGCCAGCAAGACTCTTAAACAGGAACGTTTCACTCCTGGAGTCGCTAATTGAGTTTTTACAAGTATGAAGATCCTTTCAACTTCAGTTTGGATCGGCGTTTCGACTGCATTGTGAAATTCAGGGTTTGCATAGAAAATGGATGGATGGATGTTAGCACTTTTGGTGCATCATATATTATGAAACAGGATGCTAGTAGAGCATGTTGTGTATATTTATGAGGTAAATACAGAGTAGTTGGTTATATTCAGTTACTTGCAGGTGTACTTATATGTGCCATTTCAAAAACCTCCTAATTTTGAATTGGCATTGTGCTGCTACCTAGCAACCCCAGCCGAGTCCAACCCCGTTACCTAGCAACCCCAGCCGAGTCCAACCCCGTTACCTAGCAACCCCAGCCTAGCCCAGACCTGTTGCCTAGCAACCCCAGCCAAGCCCAACCCCGTTACCTAGCAACCCCAGCCGAGTCCAACCCCGTTACCTAGCAACCCCAGCCGAGCCCAACCCCGTTACCCAGCAACCCCAGCCGAGCCCAGACCTGTTGCCTAGCAACCCCAGCCGAGCCCAGTTACTTAGCAACCCCAGCCTAGCACAGCCCTGTTACCCAGCAACCCCAGCTAAGCCCAGCCCCGTTGCCTAGCAACCCCAGCCGAGCCCAGACCCGTTACCTAGCAACCCCAGCCGAGCCCAGTTACCTGGCAACTCCAGCCGAGTCCAACCCCGTTACCTAGAAACCCCAGCCGAGCACAGCCCCGTTGCCTAGCAACCCCAGCCGAGTCTAAACCCGTTACCTAGCAACCCCAGCCGAGCCCAACCCAGTTACCTAGCAACCCCAGCCGAGCCCAACCCAGTTACCTAGCAACCCCAGCTGACCTCAGTCCTGTTACCCAGCAACCTGATGGTTGAATAACTTAAATAATAGATTAAAAACAGTAAATCTCTGTAGTTGAGCTCGTATGTCTATTCATTCAATAATTATTATAAAAAAGGGGTTTTGGATGGACAATTTTGTTACATAAAACGTAAAAATAATCCGAATGTTTTCTGCATTGCAACAAAATCTAAACTAAGATCTGACGCAACAGTTGTTTGCTTTCAGAGATGATCACTGACAACCAGATAGAGATTGGCCAGCTGAAGGCAGACCTGAAGGACAAGGTGATGTACACGTTGCTACGGAAACACCGCCACCAGACCAAGAAGTCCAACCTCCGCTCCCTGGCCGACATCGGGAAAACGGTGTCCAGCGCAAGTAGGCTGTTTTCCAACCAGGACAACGGTAACAGTGGTGCCAGTTTGCTGCAGTCTTTCCAGCTTTTCACTCTAGAAAATCAGAACGGGAAAGTCGTGATTCGACAGAGAAAATATGCTAAATTAATTTAGATTTGAGTGACGAGAAGTCCAGTGAGTTTTGAGTGTTGAACTGCAAATGACAGCGTTTTGGAATCGTAGTAGAACCCAGTTGGTCAAATTAGTTTCATACGTTACCAGAAGATGCAGGGAAACATTATTTACTGGATGCTCCTTGATGCATTTTCATTTTTGTAGCATCTTCAATCAAATAACTCTGAAATGTTTACACCATATTATAATCACTGTAGATAGAAAAAAATTTTTGAGATTAATTTACGAAATTTTCAAGAAAAAACAAGGACAATTTTTAATTTGAAAAGTTAAAAAAATTGCTTGAAAGAATCTGGAATTTTGAAGAGAGTCTCAGAAATTTATTTAAAAAAAGGTACTTTCTGATTTTCAAACAAATTGCCTTGTTTTTTCTGGAACAGTTTTGAGATTAATACAAAAAATTCTGAGATTTTTCTAGCAAATTTTCTGGAAAATGTCAGGGATTAATCTAAAGATTTTATAGATTTTTTTCTCTTATTTCTTATCTGATAACACAAACGTTTAAACAACACAGTGAAAAAGTGTTTGCTCTCTTTTTAGATCAACAAACAAAGTTAATACAAGACAAGAATAACCTTAAAAATTTAAAATAGGTATTAAAATTCAGGTTATTTTAAGAAGTGAAACAGCATTTCCCAACCCACCTGGATGTTTGTGAAACAATATTTGCCCCAGTTTTAAGTCATGAATGAACTGTAATTAGGACTGAAACGATTAGAAATATTTCTTAGCTGCAACAACTGATCAATTGCAATCAATCATATTTTATTTGTATAGCACATTTCAGCAGCAAGGCATTTCAAAGTGCTTTACATAATTAAAATAAAAACAGCAAGTGAC